>JAAVUE010000233.1:0-69398 GCA_014898975.1 Fusarium nodosum | reverse complement strand
GCCCATTGGCGTAAGGATCCGGCGGGGGAGGGGGGTAGTCGCGTCGGTATGGATCATCGTATCGACCGCGAGGAGGAGGGGGAGGATAGTCTTCCATAGGACGACGAGGTGGGGATCGATAGCGAGCACGGTCGTCGTAGTAGTCGCGTCGCGGACTGCGGTCGCGGTAGCCATATCCGTCTCGACGAGGGCTGTAACCTCGGGGAGGACCACGGCGGTCGTAATCGTCCATGGGAGGAGGGTAGGGGCGTCGTCCAGGAGAGCGCGATCTGCCACGCTCGCGAGGAGGCATGTCCGGCTGAGTCTGTAACATCGAGTCAATTCCCAGCCCTTACAGTTAGATGGGGTTACCTTGTCATACGTCGGCAACACACTGGACTCGCTGGCCCTTGAATTCGCGGCCATCAAGCTTCTCGACGGCAGTTCTCAAGTCGGCAGCAGTCTCGAATTCAACGAATCTAAAACTCATTAATAATTACTTCGGTGCACATATAAATAAACTCACCCTCGGCCGTTCGAGTCGCGGCCTGTCTCGGAGTAAACCACGTCCAAGCTCGACTGACGTGCGAAGTCCTTGAGGTCCTATTTCCAGAATCCACGTAAGTTGCTGTCCAGGAAAGGGAAACGCCGGAAGTCCATGTATTCCACAAAACGAAAGCGCAATCCGTCAAGACAAGAACCAGGAAGCAAAACCAGAAGAGCGGGAGGGGGTCCTTGATTGTTGTCCCCTGGAACTAATCCCGGTGCAGTTCCAATGGGTCGAAACCAGAAAAGCCAGAGATGCGCGCAAATCACAAAGGGAAGGTCCATGGAGTCCAGCGATCAATAACGGGGAGGATGAACAGACCTGCCAAGAGGTATCATTTGGTAATCCCGTAATCTGCATTCGATGAGGGGTTCGGCGAGGCCGAGGCGCAGTGCGCTCATGGTTGCCAAAATTGCCGCCCTCGCGATGCCGGGAACCACGGGCGAACTGGACGGTAAGTCGTTCTCCCATGAAATCAGAACCATCTTTCGAATTCATGAGTTAGCCAAGGACGAGGGAAGTGATATTAGACGGTGACGTACGGAAAGCTGTCAAAAGCAATTAGCAAGAGTCACAACAAGTTGGTAAATGGGATAACTCACCTGGAACAACATCGCGGGCATCCATTGGGTCCTTGTACTCGATGAAACCGAAGCCGTTCATAAGCTTCACTTCGGTGATTTCTCCAGTGCCATGAGTCGCGAAGTGAGCCTCGACGTCGGATTTGGTAGCTGTTGGGCAGCAGGTCAGTGGTTTGACTAGGAGCGTCAGGGCGATGAGTCCGGACCATTGCGAGGGAGGTTTCCCAAGTACAGCCGGGTGGCTGATACCTCCGTCATGTTGCCGGTTGGAGGACCGTAGTCAAGCGAGCGAGAGATGGGATCCAAACGGAAAGCGAGGAGCAAAAAATCGAAGTATTGGTCTAGCCAGAGAGATCCCAGAAGTCCAGGGCCAGTTGCGCGCGATGGACCAAGAAATACTGAAAACGCGGGGTTTTCTTGGGGTGGCGGGCAGACGAGGATGAGTGATGATGAAGATATGTTGGTGGAGAGGAGAAGAGTGCGACATGGACAAGCTAGACTCTAAACCTTACGCGACGAAGAAGGCTGGGGCAAAGGCGGACAAATCTGGCAGAACGCCAGATCGAGAAGGTGCCCCGGATCCCGCTATCTTGGGCGCTGAAGCTGCTTCGTTAGCGTCACATGCGAACGCCTTCGCCTGCATTAATGCTGCTGCACGCACATGCTAAGCGCTGTAAGTGAGTGCCTGGCTTGCTGGATACTACGTAGGAGACTTCAAACTTTATAGTCGATCTTTTATCAGAACCAAGGGAAACCAGCCATTGTAATTACTATTATTTCATCGCCTGTCTCATGGATCTATGCTACTAACTCAATAACAGCATAAAAAGGTTTCGTTACAGAACGCAAGTCATTTTTCGCCAGTCATCACATAATTATCATCTCAGCCCAACTTGATTCCTTGTCAGTGACGCCCAACGCCTTGCTGTGCACTCTATCATGTGCATGGTGGAGAATAATAAGAAGATCTTTTTTCATTAGGGCCCTACGGTTCCTCGAATAGGACCGAGACGATTTCATCAATCATAGTGAATACGAGATGTGCACTGTAAACGAGTCAGCCAAGTCCCTCATACAAGACAATTTCTTAATCAAATGACATACTTCAACCTTGAGTTATTCAATGTCGCAAATATACGACGACTCGCTGCCTGCGCGTTGACTCTTCCCACAACACTGCCAGCGAGATCTGGCACCAGTGTAGCCAGCATCAAGCTTGCTTCAGTCCGTGTCTTTTTCTTTTCGGCGGCTGTTCGTGGCTTTCGATCCCGTTGTAGCTCTCCTCCTGGCCAAAGGCTATCTTGAACCAAGCTGATACATTTGAGAACGCTCTCGTCCTGGGCAAGCATCTTGACATTGTCTCGCACTTTTCTCTCAATCGTACCGCCAAGAAGTTGCTGAAGAACAACCACAACAGCTCGTCCGCGGAGCCAATTGTTTCCCTTGTTGAGCTCGAATATCTCAAGGAAGATGTCGCAAATCGGTTTGATGAACGGTTCAAGTTCCTTATTCTCAAAAGCGTTCAATTCAGCCTCGGCTTCGGCGGCTGGGAAATTCTCTTCGTTGGCATTGAGTGGAACTGTGTTGAGCTGGTTTGTAGCCGCCGCGATTAGACTCTGGCCAGCCTCAGATATCTGGTCCAGAACGGGGATGTTTCCAAGGATATCATCCATACCATCAGCAACAGAATCATACAACCGTGTCATCATATCCTTCTTGTCTTCGCGATCTAGAATGTCTTGGCCTTGTGTTATCACGCTTTGCGAGAGGAATGCCCTGAGCTCCCGACTACGGCATGCTTCGGGCAATAGTAGTAGGTCTTGCAAATACTGCTCGAGAGCAGTTCGTCTCTTGCGTAGAAATTCGCTTTGGAACTTCATAACCATACGTCGCCGAGGAAAGTCGAGATTTCTGACCGATGGGTAACGGGACCGTAGCTTTTGGTGAAGTTCGTGGAACTCGCTGTATCGCCGCGAAATCATCCATGAAGCTGCGGGCATCTGCTCTCCGGCATTTCTCTGCACTTCGATAACGTATAGGGCGAACTCTCTGCCATCTTCTTCTCTTCCGACCTGGATAGATTTGATCTTGATAGTAGAGCGGCCGTAGAGACTGTTGTCGCTCTCTTGGATAACATACTGCTGACGCTGAAGCTCCTTGCGCCTAATCTCCCTTTGTAAAGACGCTTTCGACTTCCTAAGAATGCGTAGCTCGGCAGTGTTGTTTGTTAACTCTGCCTTTCGCGTTAGGGACTCCACGACCGCCTCCTGTGCTACCAGGCGATCAATATCATTCGAAAGAGCAGTAATTGCTTCGGCCAGTCCAAGATCTCCTGGCGCTGCTTCGTGCACTTCGTCCTCGTCATCGGGTGGCGGGCCCTCATCTGGATCGCCGTCATCAGGGAGATCTTTGTTGTTATCACCGAATAGATCATCGTCGACAAAAACGCCGATTCGTGAGGCCGCACTGACGAGACCAAGCGACGAAAGGCTTGGCTTTTCCCCTTCTTTAACCAAGGTACCGGGTCGCATTCCCATGTCCAGAGAGCCACGGTTAGATTCGTTATCGTGGCCCGAGAAGAGGCTCGACGTATTATCATCGATGCCACCAATACTACTACTGCCACCGTTTTCGAAAAGGGACGCGCGCAGATCCTCGGCGGTCTGGGGACGATCATTTTCCATGATGTTTGTCAGTGCTTCTTCCACTGCCTGAACAACCTGAGTGTCCGGTAGTTGTTGACTATTCGTCTCTGCGTCCAGGCTTTGGACAGAATCCCCTAGCCCATCGGTATCAATGTCGTCGTCGTCGAACAGAGGGGTGAGAGAGCCTTCGTCAAGTGAGCGCCTAGCTCGATGACCATGGCCATTGCCGTTAGAGTTCAGTGCCCTGAGGTCCGAAGCAGATCCTGTACGTTTGCTCGTGTTGGATAGTTGAGTGGTCAACCGTGAAACTGGTCTTGGCTTCGCTGGCAAAGTCTTACTGGCTCGACTCGGCGCCAATGTTTGTGCTTCTGGTTGCGGCGTCGATCGGAGTGTTTGGTTATTGGCTGCTTCCTCAGCTGCAAGGCATTTATAGAAGAGGTCAGATTTCTTGAAACCTTGGAAGAAACGCGCACGCATCTCCTCTAAGACAGCGCTTTGAGCTTTCAAAATAGCTTGTCGGGCTCTATAGTATTGCATCGGAGTGGCTGTTTTCCCTGCTTTGATAAACTCTTTTACTTCATTCTTTGAATGGTCCGGAACCTTTAATTCGGACCTTGATAAGTATGCTTGATTGATCTGCTGTAAGTCTTGACGATCTGAGTCAGTCCACATCGGGAGCGTTGATGGTAGCTCATCTTCCGGGCCATCCTCCTCCAAGGGGTTTCGGAAACCATCGACAACAAGCCAGAATTGCACTAAGGGCATCAGATTTTGACGATCCATGTATTCCATAAAATAGGAAAGTGCTGAAGGATCTCGCAGGAAGTCCACCAACGGCGCGCTTTCCAACTTGGACTTTGAAGAAGTTGATGGTAAAGGCAATGGTCCAGGCGGACGACGTTCACCGCCAGCAGCAAGGTGAGTTACCCGTTGATCGAGTAGCCTCTTTCCCATCTCCAATCGGCGGAGGTAAACTTGGTCCTGATTATCCTCACGAGAATCCCTCTTGAGTTGACTGGCAACTTCACTGCGAAAACGGCGTGCATCCGACAGGTTGTTGACCTTTCGAATAGCACGGATGAACTTTTCAAACTTGCGCTCGCTGTCGCCTGGCGCAACTCTGGGCATGGAAGCTAATTTGTTGGACTTTGGCGTAGAGGGAGCATGCTGATCCAAAGCTGCCCGAAGCTTGCGTACTGTCGATCTGTCTTGCAGCGTCGAACGGCCCATGTTCTCCATTAGTTGATTCCATGTATCGGGCTCGGAAAGAAGCTGAATCACAGGAAATAACACGGCACACCCAACAATCTCACGAATAATGATGGAGACAGCTCGACTAGACAACATGTTCTCCGGAAGAATTTTTGGTATAATCTTTGCGACAAGAGATCGCAGGTAATCTTGCTGAACCAGCTTGGTGTCGGGAAATGACAACGACGCAGCAGGGTGTAGGCGTCCATCGCGAAATTTGGAAGCAATAGCCAAGTCAAGTTCTTCGGATTCAGTAACGGAGCGGTTAAGCTTCTTCCCTCGTACCGATTTCTCTGCTTCGTAGAAATCTCGAAAGTGGGCGGTGAGTAGAGGAACAAGACGACTAGTGACAAGGTCCGCCAGATCCTTATCACGTAGGATATCACACAAGCTCAGCAGCGCCTCGCGCACAGCTTTGTCGACCTGGTTCGTAAAGGTCGGGTTGCGACTTATATTGGAATACCAACTGCTAACAAAGTCGCGGACTATGAGGCCAAGCAAGTCGTCGATGGCTTTGGAAACGCGGGGTGATTCGGGTTGTATCTGGGTTGGAGTATAGGATTGTCGCTGGCGCAGCGCCTGCACCTCTGATCGCCATGACTTTGGACTGAGGAAGGTGACGCCATTCGGTGGCAGGGTTCGATCGTTTGGGCGTCTCGAGATAAGGAAGAGGCTGGCCAAGAGAAGGACGAGGGTGACGAAGGAGCCGGCAACAAAGGCATGGCCTGCCCAGCGGAGAACGGGTGACCAGCTCGCAGCAAAGCCCCAGGCTATGAAGGCGGCGAGACCTGCAACGATAACATCTCTACGCTTGAGGGCCATCACCAGGATGTTGACCTCAAAGCCACATTCTTGAACGAAGCTGGATGGGTGTAAGTGGTAAAGTCGGTGATGCGATAATAGGTACTAAGGTAGTGGAGGTTAAGACCGGATTGGCCTACTAAACTAACTTTAGGTGAGGTGGCTGTCGATTACAGCGGAGATGGATGCTGTCATTTTGTTGTTCGACCCCTGTCAAAATAGTCTGCGGGACAAGGAACCCTGGACAGCACCCCTCAACTCAGTCATGACTGATAGGTGATTGTCTGCAGGTACAACTCAATCGATGAGGCCAAAGCAAAGTTCGTAACATTAATTATACTATCAGTTTCCAGGTGTCTCTCCCAGAACATGAATTCAACCAAGACCATTTCCCCTGGTGCTTTACGGGACTGTCATTCCTCCTATGGCTTATACCCAGTGCCACTTTTAGACACTAAGCTTATGCGCAAGTCGTATTGTTATTTATGCAGAATGTGACGTTCATATAATCAGTTTTGAATGACCCTTGTTACCAGTATCGCTAAATTCAATTCTACCACGGAGGATCCTCAAGTCTTCGAAACAATGCTACAAACTTTTGTCCGTTATTCCTCGTGACCTTTTTGCTCTCTTCGGTTTCAGTTGACATGACATGGACACACTCGTCCGCCTCTTCCTCTTCCTTGGAGATCCTCTCGAAAGCAGGGTGAGCCTCAAGATGCTGAACCATCCACAGATGCAAATCCTCAACATCTGTAATGGTGTATACAATGCCACCGGGTCGGAGCGCATAAGCGTACTCCGAGTTCAGCGTTGTCGATACAATTCTCGCCTTGTGCTTCCTGGCCTTGAAGTGAGGGTCGGGGAAGCAGATGAAGATCTTGGACAGCTGGGCCTTCTTGAAGAAGTTGGGAAGGAACTTCATTGTGTTTGCTCGGATGCAGGCAACATTCTGATACATGTTGTCCGAGTTTTGTGATCGCAGCGCTTTTATACGTTCTTGAACGTACCCTGCCACTTGTGTACGGATCTCCAGGCCTGCTTTGGTCAATACGAATTCGCTGCTGATGAATTCTTACTCCACTTACCAAGTGTGAGGGTATCTGGCAACTTGGGAGCCAGAGCAACCGTAAGACCTCCAAATCCGCAACCAATATCGACAATCTCAACGTCTTTTGTCAGACGAAGAGGCTTTGAAGAGTCTTCTGACGTTCCTTCTTGAACGTAATGAGGGAAGTATGGCGACCAATCCATGTGATCAGGCGATTTGGGGCTTTCGCATGTTAGTTATAATGTAATTGAAACGGATTGGGCAGTTTGCATACTATTCTAGCATATGATCGGAGAAAGGATTCGCATGCGCTCGCTGGCGATAGAACTTTTTGCGCGGCAACTGAGTAACTCCATCCTTGGTCCTCTTCACGCGATCCCTCTCGCGTCCTTTTTGCTTATTTGGAAGGTCTGCTGTCATGGTTGCTACTGTGATGATGATGTATTCAAGTACTTCACAGTTTCCAGTGATAATTTGTGAGGTAGATGCGGATGAAGCTTTGCGCATGGCAGAAATTACCGCGTTTGGAAGGCGGTGAAATATGCTCAGCACTGGCATTGCACATGTTAATTAAGACGGAAATAACCCCTGTCCGCTGGGCCACGATAGATGGAGCATCGACCTCCCTGAAGCGAAGCTGCCTCGGAATTTGTGATTCTGCCATCCACAACATCCGTCGTTTTTTTCTCAAGTCATGAGCTTTCTTATTTCGAAGCAATCTGTAGCATTGCCCGGAATGTCTCGTATGTCCTCTGAAGCGTCATGGAACCTATTCAGTCCTCTGATGACTGAGTATTCCTCTATCGTCAACTTGATTTCTCTTGTCTGTGTAAGTGCTGATTGACCTGAATTGCCTTTGCGCTTGCGACTAACATCCGGATAGCTCGGCCTAGGTCTCATGTTATTCGTCCCCGTCATTCTTCTTGTGATATTCGACTTCTTTCTTTGGATGTGGAGGAACCTCTGCAACGAGAATCCTCTACCGACTGACGAGCCCGATACTGTTGTCACCACGAACCCACATGCTGCGGCGATAGCAACAGGAATAGATAAAGCATCACTTTAATTGTTTACGGCGAAACACGACGAGCTGGTTTTTCTCTTTTCTAAACTACCGGGAATTCAAACTTGGCGCTTTTATTTTTGGCTATTATATCTCAACTTTTACGCAATCTGCGACAGCACCTTGATCAGATCAGCGGTGACTCCCATGGCGGTCACATCACCTCCAGCGCCTGCGCCCTGTACGATCAAGGGGTTGCTTCCGTATCTCTCGGTGTAGAAGCTGATGATGTTATCGCTACCCTTCAGGGCAGCAATGGGATGAGAGCGATCGAACTGCTCCAGGCCGACCTTGACCTGCTTGGAAGCAGCATCGATGCTTCCGACGAATCGGACAACCTTTCCGGCCTTCTCAGCAACAGCCTTGGTCTCCTCCATCTGCGAGTCAAAGGCAGGAAGCTTCTCGAGAAACTCGTCGCCGGTGGAAACAGACTCGAGCTCCTTGGGAATAAGGCTCTGCACGGGGAAAGAGGTGGGAGACTCAACGGGGATGCCAGCCAGACGAGCGAGGATGGTCAGCTTTCGAGCAACGTCGAGACCGTTGAGGTCATCTCGGGGGTCAGGTTCGGTGTAGCCTAGAGACTTGGCCTTCTTGACCTCCTCAGACCACTTGCCGCCCTGGCCCTCGGTAGGAGCAAAGGAGTTGAAGAGGAAAGACATGGTGCCGCTGAAAACACCTTCAATCTTAGTGACCTTGTCGCCGGTCTCAACGAGATCCTTCAGGGTGGAGATGACGGGGAGGCCAGCACCAACGGACGACTCGTGGTAGACTCGGGCACCCGATGACTCGGCAGCTGAGAAGATGTCTTGCCACAGCTTGTATGATCCTGAGAAGGCCTTCTTGTTGGGTGTAACGATGCTGATACCCCGGCTCAGAGCAAGAGGGTACAGCTCTGCGACATCTTGAGAGCTGGTGTTATCGACGAGGACGGTCTTGGCGGGGGCTTTGGACAGGTACTCGACGACCTGGGCGAGAGCGAGCGGGGCCTTGGACGAGGAACCAAGAGTCTCGACAACATTCTCGAGGTTAACGGGGGAGTAGTCGTCGTTATAGAGAGCCTTGCGGCTCGTAGCAATGTAGGCGAGGTTCAGTTTTGGGGATGGCTTTCGAGCAGCAAGGGACTGGAGCTGGTCGATGAAGGCCTTGCCAACGCCTCCGGCACCTGTTGTAAGCAATATTAGTTTACAAAGCTATATATGTATAGTTTGGGCTGTTTCAATTACCGATAATTCCGATGAAAACTTGCTTGGTAGCGGCCATGATTGCTGTAGTACGTTGCAGAACTGTTGACGAAGCTTGTGAAGGAATAAAGTCAAGCTCCGATGGCGGGGCACTCAGGAAAGTGATTTGAGCACGCAACAGAACCAACCCCGCGGTGGATTACCCTACAATCGGAGGCACTTAAAGAATAACCAATTGGGTTCGCAATTAATACGTGATGAGTCCACTTTGGAGAGTCCAATATGATAAATAGATGTTGTAAATCATGACATTGTCGATTTGCATGGTTTGTAATTGCTTGTAGTGATCATAGGATATTAACTCAGTTTTCGGTGTTGTCGTTCAAATCTTGGTGATGATTGCCTCAGGTTGAGCAGCAACGGTTTTGTTTGACTCTACCCGTGTGGTATAAACATTCACCTTATGTACTTTCTTCACCACGATCAACAATAACAACAATCAACTACTCAAAAACACATACGTATACCATCGAATAAAGATAATATGCCACAGGATCCGAATCTATACGGACAACGTCCTACTAAAAAGCCGAAGCGCGATGCAACATTATCTACTTCGCTTGACTTCACTGCTCAATTGACATCGTTGATGTCAAACGCTTCGTCAGGCGCGACATCAGCTGGCCGTCCTCGCCCTCAAAAAGAAGGCAAAGATGACATATTTAAAGGCTCAAAACCCAAACGAAGTAAGGAGTCTGATGGATCAAAAAAGCTACAATTAAAGGAGGTTGCGGGCACAGAGCAAGAAACTCAGGAGTTGGCACGAGCCAGGCGACGAATGGAGGAAAAGGCACGGCTCTACGCAGCGATGAAGCGAGGAGATTATGTCGCGAAAGAAAACGAGGCCGCGCCATTAATAGACTTTGATCGAAAATGGGCGGAAGGGGAGGAGACAAAGGAAGACTATGAGACGAGCAGTGATGAAGACAACGGTGAGGAAAGCGGCGAGATGGTCGAGCATGAGGATGAGTTTGGTCGCGTACGGCAAGTCACCAAAGCCGAGAAGGAAAAGTTGGATCGTAGAGCACGACGCGGTCTATTGGGAGCTGAGGAACTCGAGCGCATGTCGGCAAGGCCCAGCGCGCCGAGCAACCTCATCGTGGGGGACACAATACAAGCCATGGCTTTCAACCCCGACGACCCAAACAAGATGGAAGAGCTGGCGCGGAAGCGAGACCGCAGCGCAACACCGCCGCCAGCACAGCACTACGACGCAGATTGGGAAATCCGGACCAAGGGAACAGGCTTTTACAAGTTTAGTCAAGACAACGAGACCCGAACAACGGAGATGGAGGGGCTCGCGGAAGAACGGCGCAAGACGGAAGAGCAACGGCGGGTGCGCGAGGAACAGAAGGAGACTAGAAGACGGGAAATTGAGAAGCGAAGGGAGGAAATGGCAGCTCGAAGAGCCAAGAAGCAGGCTGATTCATTCTTGGACAAGCTGGGGGGTTGAAGAATGGAGATTTTGATGAGGAATCAAAATATTGGACGTTTGTATGTTTTGAAGTGAATTCCGCTGCACGGAATTGAGATACCACCTACGGATAATATGAGAACATGTCGTCGAGCGGAGTCCTAAACAGGAGGTTCCGACGATAGCAAGTCACCAAGCATCAAGCTTGGACAGATTGAGTCGCCATTCGCGCGTCCCGAAGAATTTCCAATCTAGGATAGAAAAGTCGAGATGCTTTGCCAGTTGCAGTCTTACAGACATACGACAACACCCACTCCTTACTAGCCTGAAGAAGCTTCCTAGCTGGGTTGTGATAGGAAGTTGAAGATAATCTCGGGGAGGGTGGTGCCGAGAGTTAGGAATTAGAGATAAGAACCAGGAACACGATAGTAATACGCGGCATAGAAAAAGGCCGATTTTCAGGACTTTCCCATCCATGCAACTCAAAAAGGCAGAACCCCAACACAAGTGGGCTGAACTCGTGAAGGCCTCGGATTCAGCCCATGTCCACCGATTATTGGCTTCTGAATGGTTCGAGTCTAACTGGGGCAGCCTCCCTGCTTCGATACGAAATGCGTTGCTGCGGCTAACATGGAAGAAAAAAGAGGCATTTAATCTGACACAGTGTGATGGAGTTGAAACATGGGGACAATTCTCATTCCACCTACTGTAGGTACTGTAGTATCGCGATCGGACGGGACGGCTGAGACGGTAGACCTAGGAACTCAAGGACTCTATACATACACTAGGACTGGAACATGGGGAAATTAACGAGTGAATTCCTGACGAATTTCTTGACCGATTCATGATGCGCAGGGCCACGGCAGCTGGATGGACGGGCCGGAAGGCATATACGTAGGCGGACTGGTAGGCAAACTGAGACAAAGGGTTAGAGACGAACAAATAAGAGTGCATGTGTTGTACAATGTATGCGCGGCACCGTTGACTTGCGCCCCCTATTCACAGGATTCGTTGTCCTCTTTTTCCCTTCTCTTTCAAACGTCCTGGTCAGCTGCAAGAATCCGTGACATGAGACTGGTTTGTTGTCGTGGTCGTGGTATGTGTGATAAGAGGTTGGAACAAGAGTCCACGGTTTTAGTACCCGTTGATAGATGGTGATTGGCAGGTTCTTCAGCAGGTCAACAGGGCGGAATTGTGATTCGGCCAATAGAGTGCTTAGATGCAGGGGCATTGTCAGTTGCTTACGGAGAGGGATACACTAACTTCCAAGCCTGCCTGCGCCAGGACAGTGGGCATGTTAGTCGGGCTGGGTTACAGTGCAACCTCACAATGAAAAAGACAGCGAGAAGAATTGCCAAGTACCTAATGACGCTCAGTTGGGGCATGAGAGTGAAAATACGGGGAAAACATGATAACAGGGCGCGCCCCATCATTTGAGGCTTGCGCGGTCAAAGTCGAGTCCTTACAATAGGTTAGTACCTATAGTACCTACATATTGTGCTGTGTTGTGCTTTGCTTTGCTGTACAGTACAATGCCGTACAGGATGAACGGTGGAGGCTTAGTCCTAAATTTTGACATTTTGGCCTGTCGTAGGATGCGCCATGTTGAGAATTGGTTGCACCAGAGACATTCGGCCAGTCCCAATAAGCTTTAGCACGAAAAAATTGTGACTCATTGCCCGACCCTTGCTAGTTGTCTGACCCAAAGGGCGCGTTTTTTTAGTCGTTTTTGGCTGGAGTACTTGGTAACGCAAAGCATCGGCTAACGAATAAACAGACCCATCTGAGGCAATAATTGTTAGTGTCAACCTCAGGCCCGCTATTCTGGGTTTGTACCTTCCGCCAGGAGCGCACAAACCCTCGCTCTGATTGCTGCCTGAGAAATACAAATTGTCCCCATCTCCCGTCCTGAGGCTTTCCTTTTTTTTCCCTCTCTTCCTTTCCTCACCCCAAACTTTCATACAAACACAACTACATCAAGATTACAAAGCCCAAGGCGCATCAAGATGTTCTAAACAACCCCCCTTCCCCGTTGTTCCCCCAATCCTCAGTCAAAATTACGTCTCAGGACCCTAACAGATCAATCCCCACTCCTCAACCAACCCGTTCAGCTCACCTCACGGTCGACCTGAACTTCAGCACTGCTTTGAATAGCTTCGGCTCCAGTTCCCTCACAACCGCCAACATTTCAGGCCAAGACTTCCCAGTCTTCACCACGGATCCCCAATCACCATGGCTTCTCTCCACCAGTCCCAGCCTGCCGGCACAATCCGCGCAACAACAGTTACAGAGTCCCGAATCACCGCATCAGGACTTTGTCTTGTTCGATCAGCTCCCTAATCGCTCTACAACAACATCGCTGCCAAACCAGCGTCGTCACTCGTCTCATCTGCAAAACCGTCACCAACAACAGCCTGTTTCCCCTGCTGTTCAGAATCAACGAGTAGCCCAGTTGCTCCAGGCTTTTGGTCGTCCTTCGTCTACTGTAAACAACAACAACCGCCCCACGAACCAGTTTTACGCTTCTTCAGCCCCTTCGTCATCAACCACATTGAACAAGCAGAACCGTGCTGCTAGACCTCCAGTACCTCTTTTTTCCCAGAGTACAGGTAGCGTCCCGCAACAAACCGCAAAGATGATGAACGCTGCAGGTTTGTACCCCTCTGACCACATGTCTACTAGTCCCACAAGCTCACCATCATCTTCAGACGTCGAACTCCTCGAAGACTTCACTGCCTTCGAGGGAGGGGCCAACACGGCCTTTTCCTCACCTGCTGTCGCCTCTGTCTTTGACTTCAGCAGCAGTGCGTCTAGCTCTATTGCCAACTTGGCGACTATTTCGCCTCAGGATCTTCTTGTTCAAGAACCTTTCATGTCTGCCCCCAACTCGTCGGCCCTCACGGCTTTGACTTCTCCATCCATCTACAATGAGTCTCCGGACTTTGACCAGTATGATGTGTCTCCCAACTTTGGCAATGCCGAATTCGAAACACCTGGTGGAGATTGGTTTCCTCTGTTTCCTACAGAACCCGCTGCTGTTCCTCAGCAGAGCGTTGAGACCTCTCCTGAGATGAAGTCTGACGAGTTGGATTCTGATGCTCAGTCTCCTCCTCTGAACCGTCGCAAGTCGGGTACATCGCCTTCCACTCGCCACTCTTCTGTGGCTGGTGTTAATGCCCGCAAGCGAGACAAGCCTCTGCCTCCCATCATCATCGATGATCCTAGTGATATCGTTGCCATGAAGCGTGCTCGCAACACCCTTGCCGCACGAAAATCTCGGGAGCGTAAGGCAATGAAGATGGAGGAACTGGAGGACAAGATCGCCAAGTTGGAAGAAGAGCGTGATCACTGGAAGAGGATCGCTCTTGCGCAATCAGGTGTGCAATAATGGATTAAAAGTGGAATTACTTTCTTTCGCCAATATCGGGATATCGTTGGTTTCGTTTTATGAGTTTTTAATCAGCTCTCATTGATTCCTATTAGTCAAGTCAAATTGTCAATCAAATGCTTATGAAATTAATTTTCCCATCACATGTGAATGTCTCAAGTTTCTGGTCGCCATACTTTGTAACTGCCAGTGGCCAAAGTGCAAAGCCCAGGAAGGCTGACCAATATAATGGAGCGTTGTCTAATTGTTCTACCGCTGACTAGAGTAAGCTTTAGAGCACCAATTAAAGTAGCCCAATCCAGTCAAATCGTTCATAGATACTTGACTAGGTAGTCAGCTTGACCTACTGTATCGCATTGCATTGCATTGCGTCTATCGCCATCGGTCGAGCCGAGATAAACTTCACCCTTGCTTGTACTGCGGCTTATCAAATAAGTCTATTTATCCCCAGCGAGCCACTAGCCCATTGGTGCAACATGCTAGACATGATCTCTTAGCAAGGCATTTATCATCTTTAATCATAACCCGCGCGGCCGATCATGTAATCCTCTGAGGGCTATAAGGCTAGAGGTTGACCTTCAACTTCTACGTGGATACGTCTATTTCCAGCGTCTTGTGCGATTATCATCTCGACTTGTATATTTCAATTTCGGGGCCCGTCGTCGCATCTTCTTTCTCATCACAGCTCTCCTGTATCAATGACGACCCAAATTCTACCCTCATGGCAAGCCAGGCACAAAAGTCGGACGCTCTAGTGAGCACTCCAGATGTGAACTTGACTGAACGAGTCAGTATTTTCTCTTTTCGTCTTGAGTCAACCTAATACGAACTATAGTCCCGCGATCATTCACTTCCTAGTTCACAGGACTCATACGAGGCCGAGGGTAGAATTGAGAAAGATCTTGACGTTACCCAGGATGACTTACTTGAAGCAAGGCAAATTGCGGCAACGCTGTCCCTTGAACATGTCCACAAAGTGAGAATGTTGAATCTCTTTACTGGGCTTACAAGAACTGACGTGATATAGACGATGGGCAATGTATACAAGCTTCACAGGAGAGATCCCAACTTTCCTCTCTCAGTCCTTCAGAAGATTGAGTATTTTCTAGGTATATTAATCCACAAACATTTTAACGGCACACTCTCACATATTGTAGACCAGTATGACAACTTGAAACGACCTGAACAGCGGCATGAAGCACTCATACAAGAGATAAAGATCGAAGCAGCTTTGATTACACACAACTCGCCATACGCTGAAGTCCGTGCCGTGGTTGACAACCATGACGATCCAAGCATGCCCTGCTCCACGATACGCGCCTGGTTCATAGGTCTCATCTTCTCCTGTGCCGTCTCCTTCATCAACAGCTTCTTCGAGATTCGCCAACCCATGATCGGCGTCGGTTTGGCCGTGCCTCAACTCCTAGCGTATCCTTTTGGAAAGTTCCTCGAGAAGATTCTGCCTGATGCTGGCTTCACTCTCTTCGGTGTGCGGCATACTCTCAATCCTGGAAGGTTTACTAAGAAGGAACATATGCTGATTACTATCATGTCGAGTATCTCGATGGGAACACCCTATACAAATTACATCATCTGGATCCAGTATCTTCCGCAGTACTTTAACCAGCCCTACGCAATGAACATAGGATATCAGATCCTGCTCGGTCTTTCTTCCAAGTTTATCGGTTATGGACTTGCTGGTATCTGTAGACGCTTCCTTGTCTACCCTTCAAATTGCCTGTGGCCCACAACTTTGGTCTGCATCGCCCTCAACACAGCATTGCATGATGAGGGAAACGCCCCTGTGCCAGGACCCCTCAAGAGGGTCTGGAACACATCTCGCTTTAGGCTCTTCAGCATAGCCTTTTGGGCAATGTTTGCTTACTTTTGGCTACCGAACTATCTCTTTGCCGGTCTGAGTTGGTTCAGTTGGATGACTTGGATATCCCCCAACAACCGCGACTTGGCCAACGTGACGGGCGGGCACACTGGCCTGGGGCTCAATCCCTTCCCAACGTTTGACTGGAACATAGTTACGCTTGGCTGTGATCCTCTCATGGTGCCCTTCTTCACGACTTTCAATCTGTTCTGTGGCGCACTACTGACTTGCTTTGTCATATTGGGCGTTTACTACGGGAACGGCTACCATACTGCGTATCTTCCTATCAACTCAAACCGGGTTTTTGATCACTTTGGGGGGCTGTACAATGTGTCTGCCATTATCGACGAGCGTGGCATATTTGACGCTGAAAAGTATGAAGCATACTCACCTGCGTTTCTGTCAGCTGCGCATATTAGCTCATATATGTTCTTGTTCTCTCTATATACAGCCGCCATTACCTATGGTGTGCTATATCACCACCGAACAATCACCACAGGGCTCAAGGGGTTGGTCAACAGTTTCCGCCCATCAAAGAGGAATGAAGCTGAGCATGAGCAAGTGTTGGATGCGCACAATCGTCTAATGAAGACCTATCGTGAAGTCCCCGAGTGGTGGTATTTGGTATGTCTTACGATAGCCTTTATTGTGGGCGTCGTCGGCGTTTCTCAATGGCCGACACATACGACGCCAGCAGTCGTACCTTTCGGTGTCATCCTGAGTCTGGTATTTGTCGTTCCTGTTGGTATCATATCAGCCACCACAGGAATTGGCGTCTCACTCAACGTCTTATCCGAGTTTCTAGGTGGCGCCTTTGTCGAGGGTAACGCCATTGCCATGTGTTTCTTCAAAGCATTTGGATACAGCACTTGTGCCCAAGCAGTCTACTTCAGCGCAGACCTGAAACTGGCACACTATCTCAAGATACCGCCGCGTTTTACCTTTTGGGCACAGATGGTCCCGACGTTTGTGTCGACGTTTGTATCTGTTAGTGTTTTGCAGTATCAGATACGTTTGGAGGGCGTGTGTACACAAGATGCCCCGTATCGGTTTACATGTCCTGGTTCGAACAATTTCTTCACTGCTGCTGTGCTTTGGGGAACTATTGGACCGAAGAAGTTGTTCGGCCCTGGGGGTCAATATGTCGAGGCCTTGGTAGGCTTCCCTTTTGGCGTGGCTATCGTTCTTGTTTTTTGGTGGCTTGGGAAGAAATACCCAAACATTAAATTAATTCGAAGCATTCACCCAGTTGTTTTTCTTGCTGGAGGCATGCTCTGGGCACCGTATAACCTTAGTTACATCTGGCCTGCCGTGCCGATTGGTTGGCTTTCCTGGATGTATGTCAAGAAGCGATATCTCGCATTCTGGGCCAAGGTATGTCTTTAGACAACAGTTCCGTTCGAGTACTAATGTTGTTTCTAGTATAATTATATCCTCTCTGCCTCATTCTCGGTCGGTATCGCCATATCGGCACTGGTCATGTTCTTTGCTTTGCAATATCACGATATCAACCTTGACTGGTGGGGTAACAGGGTACCGTATGAGGGATGTGATGGGACTCAGTCTTGCTTTCTCAAGACCCTCGCTCAGAACGAGTATTTCGGTCCTGGTATAGGAGATTTCAGCTAAAAATGATTTGGGTTAAGCACTATGTAGACATTGAAATTACTCAGATATTGTGTGAAATGGGATCTTTGTGTTCGAGCGTAGGCTGTAAAAAGGTAGATGTTCTATTTATGAAAGGTATATGAAAGATACAAAACGCCGTGGCTAAACAAAATAAACACTATTCAAAGATGCCAAACCCGTTTAATAACCGCATTCATATCCAGGTGGAGCGACGCAATCTGGGTTGAAGCAAGACATGTCATACCACCTCCACGCAGTATCATCTCCAGCTTCACGAACCTGAGGTCCATCGAGCAACTCACAATAAGGCCTGTTGTAATTAGACTCCTCGTAGCCGTAGACAACAGCCTTGCACCCCGTCTTCTCACCACAGCTCTGTCCACATGTCTCGACGCTGTCTGCATCACCTTTGCCGAGAACATTGGCTTTCTTGCCGCCGCGAAGACCAGTGTTGCCACAATTTCCGGGGGTTGGAGGGTTCTCAACGAGAGTGTAGCGGAAGCAAGTTGGCTTTGGCGGTGGTGGGTAGCCTGATGTTGCTGATGATGTTGCAAGTGTGGTCTTGGTTGTCATGGTTGTCGGGACTGAATATGGGATGGATGTGATTGTGGATGGTCCAGAGGCGGTAGTTGATGTAACCTTGGTGCTCGAGGGTTGTGAAGCTGTAGTTGAAGACACCGAAGCGGTTGTGGAGGAGATAACCGAGCTTTGAGAGGCATTTGATGACTGGGCGGTTGAAGCGCTGGATGTTCCGCTAGGTACGGAATAAGGCACTGATGTGGATGTGCTTGCTCCGGCGGAGGTAGTTGCAGTGAACTGGGTAGTAGAACCTCCAGTCCAAGTCGAAGATCCGCCAGTAGATGTTGAAGCCCCAGTAGTAGAAGATGCAGACCCAGCTGAAGAAACTGTCTGGGTCGTGGGAACTGAAGAACTGCCAGATGTATTTGAAGTACCAGTCATGACAGTCACAGTTCCGGTCGTAGTAGAACTTCCGGGCTGAGTCGAAGATCCACCAGTAGTAGAAGATCTGGCAGATGTAGATCCAGTTGTGGAAGTCGTTTGAGTTGTGACAACTGGGTAACTGCCAGTCGATGATGAAACGCTTTTTACAGAAGTTACAGACCTGGTTGTAGTGGAACCTCCAGTCCAAGTCGAAGATCCAGCTGCAGATGATGAAGCATCGGTAGTAGAAGATTCGGCAGATGTAGAAGTCGTTTGAGTTGTGACAACCGAGTAACCGCCAGCTGATGTTGAAATACCAGTCATAGAAGTTACAGACCCGGTTGTAGAAGACGCAGATCCAGTTGTAGTCTGGGTCGTAGCGACTGAGGAACTACCGGAATTTGTTGAAGTACTAGGACCATAGGGAATTGAAGTCGTCTGTGAAGACTGTGTCATCACGGAAGTCTCGCTTCCGGTGGTAGAGATCGTGGTACTCTTTTGAGTAGTGGAAGAGCCCTCACTTGTAGCCGAGGTTGCTGTGGTAGAAGTGGAAGTGTTCGATCCGGATGTCTGAGAGGTACCACTGCCGGTGGTCGTCTCTGATGTTTTGGTCTGAGTGTTTGTAGAGGTGAAAGTATCGTATCCTGTGGTGGTGCTTGAAGAAGCGGCAGTGTCGCGCGTGACAGTAGTGCTCGTTGTAGCTGAGCTGCTCTGAGTGTTGGTGGAAGCTGATATAGTAGTGGTCTCTGTCCTTGTAGAGAGAGTACCTGTAGAGACTGTGTTTGTAGATGCAGATCCAGTGGTAGTATCAGTCTTTCCAGTATTTGTAGAGACCGTGGTTGTAGAGACAGTGTTGGTAGAGGCCGATCCAGTGGTGGTCTCAGTTTTTGCAGTGAGAGTGCTTCCAGTGCTTGTAGAGAGTGTATTAGTCTCTGTAGTACCAGTACCAGATCTTGTGGCAGACGTGGTAGCAGTAGAGGTCTGTTGGGTTGTGCTAGAAGCACCGGTTTGTGTTAAAGTAGTGTCCGTGCTGCGCCCAGTTGTGGTAGAGCTTCCCTGAGAAGTAACAGAAGTATCCTTTGTTGTCTCGGTGTTGGTTGTGAATTGTGTGTTGGTCATGCCAGAAGTGGACAAAGAAGACGTTGTGGAAGAGCCATTGGGAATGGTTGTGGTGCTTGAAGAAGCTTCGCGAGAAGTAGTGACTGAGGACTTTTCTGTTCCGGTAGAGAGACTGGTGGTTTTTGAAAGAGTGGTAGAGCTACAGTCCGGGCCATAGCATGGTATAGAAGTAGTTTGGGTATTTGCAGAAACGAGAGTGGTGGATGTACTGCCAGAGTTACAGTATGGACCGTAGCATGGTATACTACAGTATGGGCCGTAACAAGGAATAGAAGTAACTTTGGTGGTTGCTGAAGCGAGAGTGCTGGAGCTACAGTCCGGGCCATAGCAAGTCAAAGCAGGCTTGGTGTTTGCAGAAATGAATGTGGAAGAGCCACAGTCTGGACCATAGCATGGTATGATGCAGTATGGACCGTAGCAAGGTACAGAAGTAACTCTTGTAGTTGAAGAAATGACAGTGGTGGTCTTGGAAGACAGTGACTGGGGTACCGGATAGGTAGGGATAGTGGAACTGGGTGAGCGAGGCTTGCATGGACCTGCTTGAACGCCAGTAACGCTGTAAGAGGCGATCAGAAGAACGAAAGACTTTGGCCAGGCCATTTTGAAAGAAGCGAGTGAATGAATGGCCGAACAAGAGAGTGATGATGAAGCAAAAAGAGACTCTGGTCTCATGAACCATATATACTATTTCTTTCTTTCGATCCAACAATCAAACAACCACAACTCTCGCTCTCCCACACACTTACACTAGATTATCGATCGACTTACATCACCACACACTCTTCCTTCTAGAACAAAAAGAAAGAGTCCACCATCTCATGGCGTTTGACCAAATCCGGCGTCTTCTCAACGCCCAGACGTTGGAGTCAAACGGCTCTCCCCAATAGAAAACGTCATGACCCCTGACACTAGATCTCTCACAAGTATGATCTTCCTTTCTGTTTCAAAACGGTACCGTCCTAGACGCCACGGATCTGTTTTCTGGTGGCGTCAACGCCTTTAACCGCCTCAGCAGAACACAAGAAAGAGAAAGCAAAACTGTGGCTTTAAGCTTTTCCAACGGGAACTATGACGCTCCGTGATAAAGTCGGTCAGAATAACGCGCTAGTGGTCA
This sequence comes from Fusarium nodosum, assembly GCA_014898975.1. NCBI lineage: Eukaryota > Fungi > Ascomycota > Sordariomycetes > Hypocreales > Nectriaceae > Fusarium > Fusarium nodosum. Next base: position 48,754 of record JAAVUE010000233.1, on the reverse strand, counting down.
TGATGAAAGAGTGGTGCCTGGTTCCTGGGATTGCCGTTGCAACCGTGCAAGAAAAGAGGCGTCCGCCACTAGGTCGATAACTTTGTTTCCACTTGGGGCTGGTTTTCTTTGGTCCGATGATACTTGGTTGTCTCTATGGACCTTTGTTGGGTAGTTTAGTTAATTGTGAGGGTCACGCGATGGCTGTAGACTTGGGAGGAGAGTGATGGTCATGACAAGGTAGCCGAACGTGGTCGGACATGGATATGGACATGAATCATGTACGTGCAGCTGTCACTCGGGATCTGTATCTGCAGTGCATGATCGTGCATATCATGACAGGCCGGGGTGTTAACGCTGTATCATCAAGTCTAATGTCCCTGTTGATCGATCCATGGAAGAAGTGGGTTGCATCTTGTTGGTCTACTTCTCCAGTCAACAAAGAAACAGCCCCATCCAACTCCCATTGATAGCATTTCAATAGCAAACTAACACTGGCTCTACACACATAATGCATGCTCTGAAAGCCCATCATTCTGGTTCCTAGTGGTGTCCTCGAAAAGTTGACTAGCGTCCAAGCTGCCTTTCTTTCTCATCCCATCTTACCCACAGACTGCCGCGACATCCTCCCCTCCGCACTCGATGCTATTTTAGTTTATGCAAGGCACAGCTTGAAGGCGGTAAAATATCGATAGTATGCATTAGTTTCGATCTGCTCGTACTGGCGTTGAACCTGGTCTCAGTGTATCAGAAAAGTTGACCGCTGGGAGCTCAAGCGACGAAATTGGTAGGTCAGCTTATACTACTTGGATCACACTTCTTGGAGTGTTTATTGTTGTACCTTAAAGCTTGGAGACCAACTTTTCTGTTACCCACTAGCTGGTATAGACTTGTGCAGCCGCGATCAAGGCTTGGTTCCGTCCCGTCGATCCTAGGGTTTGTCAGATGACTCGCAGACATCGATTTGATACGTCGTTTATTTGTCAGTTACTTTGGCAGGAATGTTGCATGCTCTAAGCGTGTTCTTAGTAGTTGAACTGGTGGTGGGTGGTTGATTGCTCAGAGTGTTGGTGTGGGTTGAAGAATTGTCACGACACACTACCCAATAACACCAGCATTACCGTACCTCGACGATTGAAAACCACAAAGAAACTTGTTTTAATTAGGCTTCGAATAAACGGCGCATTATGTTGCTCAGCCTATTGATGTGATCCAAGTTGTCGCTAACAACTGTCTTCACTCTCTGGTCCGTACTTTCACCCATCTCTCATAACAAGCAGTTTTGCTCAGATAATTAATGACGTTGAGTATTGTACAGTATTTTATTTGAGGAGATCTGAGGATTTCTGTGTTCTTGACTGTATAACCCCAGCGATGAATGCTAATGTATATATTCTGAGTATGGTACTTACCACAGTGACTATCGTCATCAGGAAAGGGTATATAACGAGGCTTCAAATCATTCAAGACGCTCGGGTGAAGATAAAATATGTACACGCTGTTGAAGAAGCTCAACAGTCTTAAAATTAAAAAAAAAATTAAAATTAAAATTAAAATTAAAACACTCTGTATGAATATCTTCGTATTGCAACAGTAGTTCAAGTCGGAGCAGCACTCCGGGCATATCTTGTAACGCTGGATATGCTGTCGACAACATGCAATAGTAATTCAATATATACAAGGTAAAATACATAAAACTGGATCCTTTCTACATCATTTGTTTGAGTCTAGTGTTGGCAAGGTTAATAACCAAGTTGATATCTACTACATGCGAGTCTAGGGTAGCCATCAGCGCAAAATTATCGTGGACAGGCATCAACTACACTCTGATTGTAATCCATCAACGCTGTCATGTGATTCTAGTTTCAGATAAATGCACCCGTATGATATGACACCCTTGGAGAAGAAATGATACGCAGATGTTTCGTCTCGGGTTACGAGTGCATGAACTTCAAGTGTAGGATCTGAAACTTGACTGCTTGAATTGGCATTTTGGAAACCACCAGGAACAGGGCATCATTCGATCTGGTTTCAATATGTGATTCTTCTATTGGTGCCCCTCTCAAGGAGCAGATCAAAGACTGCGTGTTGAGATGACTATACAAGGTTACATGATCTGCAGATGTCGACTGTACAGTGCAGGACCCAAATACTGACAGAAGCATCAGCCTAGAAACTGGCGGAAAGAATCCGCCAAGGTGAACATCCGCAAACGTCAAGGGAAGATCAAATGGTGGACACTGAACTGACAGGTCGATCACTTCGTATGTGGCCCAAAGCGGCGGCGATTTACAACCAATACGCCAACATTGGAAATCTTAATCTCTCACATGAAAGGAACAGCGAAAAAAAAACACTCTGAAGAATACCGCGCGTTAAGGATTGGGTTTGTTTCTCCCAAGGGATATCCAGTGGGTTGAATGCCCTTTAGGAACATGATTCGTTGAGCTTCTCCAATTCTGAAACTGAGGATCGGTTAAAAGTCAAAGGGAGGAGACTTGGCATTCGAGAAGGGTTAATGGACGAGAGAAGGATTCGAATAGTGTCTTGTTGTGAATAGAGTTATGTCTTGGTTGATCAGATACAAGACTTGATCATTGAATCGGTAATCCTAATTTGACTGTCTTGACATGACACAGTTTCACTGGGCCTTGTCTATGTTTTATGCAAACAACACAATTTATGAGGAATGAGGGATATGTGACAAAGTGAAACAAAGGATGAGCTAAGAGAAACAGATAGAGTGATGCAATTGCATAGTATCGACAACCAACAGCAGAATTGGGCCTCAACTAATATACTTAATTCTGCTGTAATAAAGTCAATCATGCAACTACTAGTCAACAGCACACACTTGAACGATATCCAGGGACCACCCACCCATCAAGAGACCCCAGATGGAGCCCAACGTTACATATGACAAGAGGCTCAACGTGGATTAGAGCTCGGGATGACCCAGACTAGACTAGAAATGATTATTGTAAATACCCGTACCTACTGTAGGTCCAGGTGACATAAAAACTAAAGCTAACCTAGACTGGTCAAGATGGAGAGTAAAATTAGAAGTCGATTGTGGCGGCGCCAACCTACTGCTACTAAACTATGTAACTCGTGATCCTCTCCAATGGTCGGTCTACTGGTAAAAGGGAATGACAATGGCAATAATGTCAACTAGCATTGGTACTGTTCCAACTTGGATGGATCATATCAAGTGGAAATCCGGCATCCAGGCGGGTCATTTTTCGGCCTGAACCGTTGGTGAATGGAAAAGAACAGACTGAAAGTGAAAGAGATATGGGGAATTTTACTCGCTAGCAGTGGAGAAATAAGATGAAGTTGACCTGTGCTCGGCTTGACTCTACTAACAGTCGTTCACCAAAAGAATAGGACGCTCTGATAGTGCATCGTTTTGCCAAGAGAAGAAGGCAATTTGACGACCAGATGGATACGAGGAACCCGATAGATTGGTCAAGTTGCTAGTGACATACGCCAAGAGTTAGTCATCTCGTGTTTGCTTTCTTGTCTCTATGGGGATGGAGATGGTTAATTAATTATCAACATCCAAGAGTCAGAGCTGAGATTGACGTACATGCACATACGAACTCGGGACTCCCTTGCTGTGTGATACAAACCAAGACCCTGGGAATCCAAGGGATGAGATGAGATTGTCTTGCAGCAACATGAACACCGGCCGCCAGCTCCCTAGCCCAGAGGTAGCCCAGCTTCCAGGGGTCCAGCCCAGACTAGGCCAAGATGGTGCCGAGATGGTCTGCGCCTCTCGTCTCCTCCGTGTGCCAGTTTGCCTTTGCCCCTCCAACACCCTGTTCTTCCCCATTTCCCTTATCAGTATTGCCTGTAAACCATCGGCAAACGTGCCGAGAGACTTTGACTCTGGACATCTGGACCTATTTTTACGAAAATATTGATCAACATTGCTATTCGAGGTTGGTAAGTGTCGTATTTTGCCATGCTCTGGAATTCCCTCAGCCTCTTTATTTTTTCTGTCTCCCGACCCAAGGAATTCTAGCTGGGTCAGTACGAAACCAGTTGACGGATTCAAGACGGTGCGTGTCAGAAGAGGATGATCGTCAGGAACTCCTCGTCTCTGACTGGTTGGCTTCTGCATGAGGTAGGGAGTTTCACAATGGGATTCGTCATGGAAGGTTTAGAAACTCAACGGATATCGTTAATACTGTGAATCTCACTGACAATAATCAATGTAACGTATGTGTTTAGGTATTCAAGATGACTTGGTATGTAGATAATTGCTATACGAAAAGATGAGAGAAAAGACGTCATGGCTAGCACGGTTCGTCTAAACATTATCCACATTGCCACACTTTTCAGCAGATCATCACGGATTATTAACAGAATCCGATTGTCACTCGACATGGGTTTGAGTTCCTGATGACCGTAGAGCCAAGAAGCTAAGATTGTCTGTACGAATTCGTATCTCATCCAGTGACTAGACTACCAGGCTACCTACCCGAACCAGCCCAGGCGGCTGATAGCAAAGCTCAGATATCATTTCGCCAATATACTTACTTTCACTGAAGCACGGTACGGTGCAGTACTACAGTCAGTCAGTGAGATAGAGTAAAGTTTAGGGAGAGTTGTGTAACTCTATGTTAGCCACTGACAGTGACAAGTGGCTTAAACATAGCCTGTCAGCTTTCCAGAGTACGTACTCTTGCTGTGTCAGACCATCAGCCGTCTGATGCTTTTCCCTCTCTTCCTGTGTCTCGTTCGAAACCGGAATGTCTCTCGATTCTCTCCTCTCACAACATGACAGGGGGCCTACCCTTGGCCCTTCTTGGCGGGAGGGCCCTTACAAGGGTCACGGCCCAGGTCAGGCCAGGGTCAGGGGTTGAAGAGATCCACAAGATCGAAGCGCCTTCAGACTCCTCTACTAGTCTTGTCTTGTCTCGAGACGCCGAGACCAAAGGCGTTTACCATTAAAACATTGACTGTTCCCTCGTTTTCTCAGTTTTGTAATTGTATCTATCTATCTGTCTATCATCACCCATACGTTTTTAATTCCCGTTTTCTATTTCCTTTACAACACTCTCATTTTTGGAAATTGAAGCACTGTCGCTCAAGAACTATACACCAAACTACCAACTATCACTTATACAAGTCGTCTCTCATTCGGACACTGCTTGACCACAACTCGAACATACAGGCAACACAACACGTACACAGAAAACAAACAAAACAAGTAGCAATGCTCACAAAAGCTTTCACTACTGCCGCCATGGCTCTGGCCTGCGCTGGCATGGTTTCTGCTCAAACTTTCACCGAATGTAACCCATTGAAGAAGAGTAAGTCAACTTTCCTCACAGACAATCTCTACATATGCTGACAACTTCATAGCTTGCCCTCCTAACCCTGCTTTTGGAGACGCCAAGGTTGAGTGCGACTTTGCCAAGGGCGAATGCGGTGCTTTCCACAACATGATTGCCACAGAACTCAAGTACAACGAGCGAGGTGCTCTTTTCCGCATCAACAAAGAGACCGAGGCTCCCACAATCCGATCAGACAACTACCTCTTCTTCGGCCGTGTTGACGTTGTCGTCCAGGCTGCTAAGGGTCAGGGCATTGTCACCAGCGCCGTTCTCCAGTCTGACGACCTCGATGAGGTGGACTGGGAGTGGGTAGGAGGCGACGACGCTCAGGTCCAGTCCAACTACTTCAGCAAGGGTGACACCACCACCTACGATCGTGCCCAGTTCCACCCCGTCTCTGCTCCTCTGACCACAACTCACAAGTACTCCCTTGAGTGGACATCCACCAAGATCGACTGGCTCATTGACGATGTCGTTGTCCGAACCCTCAACGCTGCCGATGCTAAGGGCACTGCTGGTTTCCCCCAGACCCCCATGCAGGTCAAGATGGGCACTTGGGTCGCTGGTGGCAAGAACAGCAACGAGGGAACACGAGAATGGGCGGGCGGATACACGGACTTCAAGCAGGCTCCCTTTGATGCTTACTACCGCAGTGTCACCATCGTCGACTACGCTGGAAAGGACGCCCCCGGCCAGAGCCCTGGTGCCAAGGAGTACGTCTGGACCGACAAGTCTGGTGACTGGGAGAGCATCGATGTCAAGAAGACTCTGTCTGATGCCGACGGCGAGGACAAGACCAGCGCCAGCACCACTGTTACCAAGGCTACCCAGACTGCTCAGCCTACCAAGACCAAGACCGCTGAGCACACCTCCACTGTTGAGGAGACAACCAGTGCTGTTGTGACCAAGACCAAGACTGCCGAGCACGAGTCCAAGACCCACGAGACTCAGACTGAGTCTGCCAAGGAGACCAAGGAGACTAAGATCACCGAGGTTGCTACCACCTTCTCCACCGCCACTGCTGTTGCCAGCACCACTGTGGCTTCCGAAGAGGCTGCTGCTACATCCACTGAAGGTTCCAGCGCTGGCGCTGGCTCTGGTGTCAACTCTGGTGCTGCTGTTGACAAGGGCACTTCCTCCGACTCTGCCGAAGAAGCATCCCCCAGCGACACTACTCCTGTCGCTGTCAACTCTGGCTCTCGCATGACAGGCAACATCATTGCTGCCTTTGCAGGTCTTATGATCGCCCAGATCCTCATCTAAACAACTTCACTTGCTGATTTTGTAACATTTCTTCACTCGGGGGGTCCTGAGAGCAGACCATTCTAATTACACCCTTACTTCGAGTCGATCTTTACAATGCTTGCCAAGGCAACCCGCAAACCTCTTCGTATCACTCAGGGTGAAAAAGAAAGAAAGAGACGGGTCATAAACATAAAAAAACGCTAGAAAAAAACAGGTTTACACGGAAGAGGGCTCTTGGCAAGCAAACATTACACACGTTTTTAACAACAAACCTAACGTTTTTTAATGAGGACCTGCTCTCTTGTGTCTGTTTGCAGCTAATTACCCAGAGCTTCCTTGGCTCCAAGCCTTTGGCTACGGGCCAAGGAAATTGGGTTTGGCTGTTTGCGGACAATGACTGGATGGGAGTTTTTTGTTTTTCTACATGAGAAGAAAGAGTTTCTACTAGAGATGGACATGACTGATTCGACATTGACACATGGAAAGAGACTATGTATGGCTTGGATGAATTACTACTACAACTACTTTTTGGTATTGGGATTTGAGATTTTATGCGTACGATACCTATTTTTTGGCAGATATTAGAAATTTTTATGGGAAAGAATGAAAACAAAAAGCAATTCATTTGCTCAGAGACACTTTTACTTGGCTTTTTCTTGGTGAAGTTTGTTTTTCGATACCCAAGTACTTGGCTCATTTCCCATGAGGCTGGGCGTTCATAGAAAAGACGCCCGCATGCGGCGAGGTAGCCAAGATGTAAGGGCAGTCCAACAAAGGAAAGATCGTCGTCAAGGGATGATGTACCGTTGAGGGTAAACTATTGGCGACGAGCTGTAAAAGATAACACTATTGATCAATGGTACCAAGACTAGGTTATACATATAGTATAATACAGCGAATGAGGCTGATCTCGTAAGAGGGAAATGAAAAGTCTTGGCCTGAAAAGACACAAAAGGTTAAGCTCATGATGGTGGTGTCTTGGTGGTGAGACGTGGCTTTTATTGTTTGTCAAATTGAGTCTCTCGGGGCTGCTGATTGAGTTTAACTATGAGAAACTGGTGCTAGCCAAGGCTTGTTAGTACAGCAGAAGTAAATATTGTAGTTGTAAGATTAGAGGTTCTCACTTATCAAGGATCATCACCAACAAACTGGCTTAACTTGCTTACTTGCTTCTTCTTCCGCGAGTGGGTGGAGCGGATATGCAGGTACACAAAGGTTATCACCCTCCGTTATCAAGTCATGCATAAACAAGCCTGTTCTTGCACTGACTCAGGTAAAGTTAGGTTAGTGTGCTGGCTGCAGTGGTTAGGGTGTAAGCACGATGAGATTAAGACACTGGCGTTCGAGCCACTATAGCATTCTGATATCCCTCGACTCGTACGCTGTCTATTGATAAGAGATTAGACCAGAGAATAAATGTTGAAACTATGATAAGGCTGGGAAATAATAGAGATTGCTACCCAAAATAACAACTGCCTGCGCCGTCTCTTCTCCTGAGTAACAATAGCTATGGCGTCTTCGTTATTGTTTGACGGTGAAGCAAGGCCAATACCTGGCTGAACTTGCAAAAAGTTGATCATGGATAATATTAATTTCCAAAATCATGTGGTATTTTGTTTTTTTAGAATTCCAAGTGTTAACATCTGTCTACCTGCAAGGTACTGGATATATAGAATCACCTCGGAAAGACGAGTTACACGAGGCTCCATGAGCTATTTCATGCAACAAAATATTTGTCTTCTTTGAAATCACATCTCAAGCGGCACGATATCTCAAATCGTGTGTTAATTATGACTTTATCGTAGTTCTTGTAATGCAGAGACTTGAATGCCTAACGTTACTTACTCTGTACAATCCTGAACATTACTTGATGTAGAAAGTGGAGTCAGTTTCGGCAAAGAGTCATGTTCTACAACACAGAATCGCCAACTAAACAAACAGCGACACTCAACTACATCTACTTCCAATATAAAGACAACATCATCATCTCCACCACACTACAGAACTGAGTAAAAAAGTATCAAAATGTCATCCCGGTCTCCCTTTTTTCTTCTCCCCAACTCAAGTTCCTGTCGAGTCCTCGACCGCTTCAGTGACTTACCCGACGATATACAAGTCGAAGAGGACGACGAGGGTAAAATTCCATCCTGGCCGCTTCTTCATCATCTTATCAGCACTCCAGTGCTGAGTATTGCGCAACTCATAGACCGTCTGCAGATAATTGCCGCAAATGCAGAAACTTGTCAAGATGGCGACTACGCATTTCTGAAGAAGTTCCTGCAAGACCGTGATGAATCTAAGATTCTTGACATTACATGGCCCAAGATTCGAGATATTGCCCTTGAACTTCCGACTTATTTCCCCAGTGGACAACTTGGGCTTCTTCGGCCGGACCTTCCGCTTCGATTGAGCCGTGGCCAAGTCGCTTGTCTTGTGGCCCATCAGTTTCTCTGTTCGTCAGTACCTCAGAGGAACGATGATGGTTACCAAGATCTAGGCATCTGGTACTCATCAGAGCAGAGACATCCCACCGCAGTGCAGATGTATCTGGAGGCTTTGTTTATATACTTTGAGGATCTGCCCGCATCAAAAGATCTACTAGATGATCACCAAGCTGGATCAGATGAGACTCGCAATCTCGTCTCATACGAGCTTCACCAAAGCAGTCAAGTGTCTTTGGCAAATGCTAAACTAGGACCAGTGCAAGTCAGATACACTGATATCCACACGTCGGATGCCCATCACCTTCACGTCCAAGGAAAAGGAGGGGCTGTCGTGGTCTCATCGAACAAGGTTATTGGATTCGGCCAGTCGGCTACTCAGGAGGAGATATTCGTTGGTATTGCCCCTGAGGTATACCCTGTTGTTCTAGTAGCACCTCATCTGGCCGACAATACAGTCATCGCCGTCTCAGGTGCGAGAGCAATGGTGGATGTTAGAGGCCAGCGACGTAATATCGAATGGGAGACCAGTCCTATGTCATTTCTTAACCAAGACGAGAAATCTTGTCAAGGAGGACGTCTTGTTTTTATGGATGCACTGGAGATGGACATGGTCGAACGCTCATCCAGTGACGACCTACCTGATTTATACCCCGAGAACGTTGACCGAGAGGTCAGCAAGGCAATCAACGGGTTCACTTCATACAAAGGCGATTCCGTATTCACTGGTCTATGGGGCTGTGGTGCCTTTGGTAGTGACCCAGGGGTGAAGCTGATAGTTCTATGGCTAGCAGCAGGGGCATCGAACCTTGAGCTGAAGATAGTGCTCGGGCCTGGAGAACATCATCTCGGAAAGGGGCTTGAGGGTGTAGTCAAGGCTTGTGATGGCCTGACTGTGAATGACGTGCGAGGGATGCTATTGAAAGTACCCAAAGAGTTACGACGTGAAGGGATTCTGGAGTGGATTACGGAAGAAGCTTCAAGGGTTTCTCAACACCAGACGATATGACTGAAGGATCGTGCTTAGGCGACGAGACTGGAAGCGACTGATTGGCTTGTCATCTTTCAGGAGTTGGGATGTGGATATGGTCGTCTGCGTATATCCCGGCTGTTGAAGATATTACGATGTTAGATCGGGTTGTGGGAGTTGTCCGTAGTACCGATACAAGTACAACGTTTGTCAGCCTCGACATCCATGAGATAATCTGATTGATTAGAATACGGGCCCAATGAAAATACGCGTATTCGCGCATTGATCAATATCTGAGACCCTGGTGATGTGTGGAGTCAAGGTCAAGAAAGATCAAGATTGAACGTAGACTTGTGTTTCATGTGTCAAAAGATGTGCGACCTTGGAGCGAAGAGTTTGCAGTGAATGTAACATTGAGAAACTGTATCTAAAATAAATGTGTCTGTATGTGTAGAATATGCCATATCTTTGCTTGGCTTTGACTTCTAGACTAGATCTGACAAGTATGTCACTGCTATAGACTAATCCAGTTAAGCTTATTTTTAACCCCATTGTGAACAAAAGCCAATATCTCGTCAAGCTTTGTCAAGAGAAATGAGGGTCTTGACTGTAAAGACTGTCAGATCCTGATAATTTCCTATTCAGGTATTTTCAGTATTCTCTAGACTACCCCAGCATCTTCTCCAGTGATTCCCACTCCACCGGCGCATGTTTCACTTTCGGAGAATTCTCTTATTCGTGCAAATATGTTTCAGATTCTCGAATAGTCAACGGCACTTGCACATCACCATCTATCGTTACAGGGGTCTCGCGTGTTCGGCAATCAGGGCGACGGGGAACCTGTAGCGGTGATGGCTTCATACTATGTATATAAGTAACGACTTTACAGCTGTCTGTCGCCATTCTTCTCTATCCTTCATCATTTACATCTCTTCTTAACCTTATACATTCGTTACTGTTGGACTGGTTCCAATTTTCACTCTTTGAATCTTCCGATACATATTTACTTTACAAACATCATCAAGATGAAGTTCCTCGGTCTTCTCAACCTCGCTGCTCTGGCCAGCGCCGTTCCTACTCCTACCGTCCAGCAAGTTGGCAAGACTCTCGGCAAGCGAGCTGCTATCACTGATGCTGCCAACATTGGCTACGCCACCGAGAACGGAGGTACCACCGGTGGTGCTGGAGGAGCTACTGTGACCGTTTCTTCCCTCGCCGAGTTCAGCAAGGCTGCCGAGTCAGACGAGAAGCAGGTCATCTACGTCAAGGGCCAGATCACCGGCAACAACAAGATCCGCGTCAAGTCCGACAAGACCATCGTCGGTGCCGCGGGTGCTTCTCTCGAAAACATTGGCCTCTACATCAACAAGCAGAAGAACGTCATCGTCCGTAACCTGGCCATCAAGAACGTCGTCGCTGACAACGGCGATGCCATCGGTATCCAAAAGTCCACCAACGTCTGGGTCGACCACTGCGAGCTTTCCTCCGACTTCTCCAAGGACAAGGACTTCTTTGATGGTCTCCTCGATGTCACCCACGCTTCTGACTGGGTCACCGTTTCCAACACCTACTTCCACGACCACCACAAGGCTTCTCTGGTTGGCCACTCCGACAGCAACGCTGACGAGGACACTGGTGCCCTCCACGTCACCTACGCCAACAACCACTGGTCTAACATCGGTTCTCGCGCTCCCTCTGTCCGCTTCGGTACCGTCCACGTCTTCAACAACTACTACGAGGACATCAGCGTCACCGGTGTCAACTCTCGCATGGGTGCTCAGGTTCTTGTTGAGTCGACCGCTTTCAGCAACGCCAAGAGGGCTCTCATCTCCAAGGACTCCAAGGAGACTGGAACCATCTCTACTAACGATGTCGACCTTGGTGGCTCTACGAACGATGCCCCCAAGGGCTCCTTCTCCAAGTCTGACATTCCCTACCAGTACTCTCTTGTCGGCGCGTCCAAGGTCAAGGCCGCTGTTGTTGGCGTTGCTGGAAACACACTCAAGCTGTAGATTATGGTATGTCACATACGATAGTCAGATCTAGTCCGAGAAATAGATTTTAGACAATAATATAGGTACTTCTTTATGCCATCTTCGACCCGCTCTTAGGCCGTTTCGTCTTGTATATTATCTTATTGTGTACCTAAGCAAGTACGGTGATTTATATCATGATTCATTGACAGCAGAGAATACATTTTCCGTCGGAATGAACAACCGATTGATACTTTCCTGCGCGAAGCAGCTTGTAGTCACTCAGTGAGATTGTTGTCTCGGATTGGGAAGGAGCAAGGAGAAAGTAGAAAAGGGGAATACTTGCCACTTGTGAAAGGGTATTATTTCACCACCCTTCTTGCATGTTGAATCCTGATCCTTCAACATCACCATCCTCCGCCTGTTTTATCATCAATACCTAACATCATAAATAAAACAACCGCCATGGTCGCTGTCCCACCCCACATCTTGCGTGCGATTGCACAAAGCAAGGCTGCAGAACACATTTGCCAATCAGCACAACTCACGCTCGAACATACAGAGCGAGTCTTGCGAACCAGGGTAAGGCATATACTCATTCACGCAGGCTATTGGCGCTGCACCTCAAACACGTACCTTGACACTAACATGTTACAGCGTCAATCCTTCCTGAGCAGGGAGTCCGTTTCTCATCGACAACAAATAGTCCCTCCCCATATCCTACGCAATATTGCAGAATCAGATGCCGACAAGGGCTCTCGTGAAAGCGCTAGAGAGAGCCTCGGACATCTAGAGACTATCATCGGCAAGGTCAGAGGCTCCCAGCCCGAGTCTCAACAAGTGCCGGAGGCTTCGGACCATGAATCAACAAAGCCATCGCCCAAGGGTCCTTATCGTGCCATTCACGATATTCATGGAAGCTCCAACGAAGAAAAACTTCCCGGCAAGCTTGTTCGTGACAATAAGAAAAAAACCGGCAAGTCAGAAGACAAATCAGTCAACCTAGCATTTGACAACGTCGGTGTTGTACTGGACTTTTACAAAAAGCACTAGAAGTGGCTTTCTATCGACAACAAGAACATGGATGTAATCAGTACTGTACACTTTGGAAGACAGTACGAAAATGCTTGTGAGTGAATCCAAGCGAACCTGGTCGCTGGCCTGTCCATACATATCTTTACTAAGAGGTCTTGTAGTTTGGGACCCAGAAAAGCTTCAGATGGTCTTCGGAGATGGCGGCGAATTCCTCAACAACTTTGTCGGATGTATCGACGTTATTGGGCACGAGCTCACCCATGCCGTCACGGCAGATACGAGTCCTTTGGATTACTACGGTCAGGCAGGTGCTTTGAACGAGCACATCTCGGATGTTTTTGGCATTATGGTCAAGCAACAAGTTCAGGATGAAAAATCTACAGTCGCAGATTGGCTCATTGGCGAAGACTGTATTCTTCCTGGTGTCAAAGGGACTGCCCTGCGAAGCATGAAGGAGCCCGGAACAGCCTATGACGATCCTATTTTCGGCAAGGATCCGCAGGTGGCTCACATGAAGCAATTCAAGACGACATTCGAGGACAATGAAGGAGTGCACATCTTTTCAGGAATCCCGAATCGAGCCTTCTATCTTGCTTCCAACGCATTTGGCGGTTATTCTTGGGAGAAGGCTGGTAAGATCTGGTGGGCAGCCATGAGATCAGGCAAGATCGAGCCCCGGTGTACGTTTAAAGAGTTTGCTGATGTGACTATTCATTGTGCAAAGGAGCTCTTTGATGACAAGACGGCAAAGGTGATCAAGAAGGCGTGGGTAGATGTTGGTGTTCTCGACGATGCTGGCACTGAATCAACTCCAGGCAATGGGTGTGGTGTCCTGTAGACCTAGAAAGGGTTTGCAGTCGATTAGATCAGTCGTCCTAGATTAACCCAGAACTCGAAATTGAGAAATCCTGCTTTGTAACATAACCTTGAATGCAAGTGCTAGTAAATAAATTGTACGTCAAGTCCTAGACTGATATTCGCAACAGGTGGGGAGGTGATTCAGTATCTCCTTCCTGCCTTAGTAGTTGGGTGAGGTAGTGAACGCCTTGTAATCCAAGGAAGGTGCGCCTTCCGCTACCTACCAGGATAAGGTATGCCTGACCAAAGGAAGTTTACCTCAAATCTACTTTCTAACAAACTGTATCCTTCGGCTTTTGTTATGGCCTCAAGATACCACTCTCAGTCAACTTGAATGCCGTGCGCTATGGCGGAACCACAGGAGGCGGCTTCAAACTCGCAAAGGCTGGCCTTACAGCCCTCGCACGAGATCCAGATACGGTACCAATTGGCCAAGTCGACTTTCAAAGCCCTCTACGAGATCAAAAGCAACCCAGATACTTTCGCCCTTCTAAAGAAAGCCTGCTCTGCGACCGAATTTAATACTTTCCCCATCCAAAAACATGAGACCGTCTTCTTCCGAACAATCAACGAGAGCACAGGCATTCCCTTTCCAATCCCCGAATTTGTATCCAAGCCATGGCACAAAGTTATTCTTCTCGTGCAGATCGACCTCACAAAGGCTGGTTGGCCCAATAAGCTGAAGGGGGCAGCCCGAAAAGAGCTCTACCAAGAACTCCGTCAGATGTACAAGCTCCTCGATTGTGTGCTGAGATGTCTGGCTGATATACTCGGAGAGAGGGGTGATGGAAGAGGACTCCAGACAACTCTCGACTTGTTGAGAAGTATCAAGGCTGAAGTTTGGGAAAAGAGTGACAACCACCTCTTGCAAGTAGAGGGTATCGGTCCAGCGAAGAAGGACAGGCTCGTTCGAGCTAACGTCAAGACCATCAAGGACCTATCCATGATGGAGTTTTATCACATCGAGCGAATTCTCAGTCGAAACCCACCTTTTGGTCAGACACTGCTGCACAAAGTCGCAGGATTTCCCATTCTCACTCTCGACTTTGACGTGATCGGACAATACACCCCTGAGCTTCCAACGCCCTTACCAGGACCTGGTTCTCAAGCAGCCGGTGAGTCTCTCTGGGTTGCTCGAGCTATCCTCGGGTTTACAAACGAAAAGACGCCCAGTTGGAAAGGCAGCGTACCCTGGCTCACATTGGTGGTTGAAGGGGGTAACGGACGACTTGTCTGGTTTTGGCGAGGAAGTGCAAAAAGACTAGTCGGCAACAAGGAGATTATCATCGGTCTAAGTGCAAAGAGTGGTGAGCAACTAAAGGTTTCTTTTGCTTGTGAGGACATCGTTGGGACTACAGTCAAGATGAATGTTCGGGTGGGAGGCTGAGTGTAAGTGGACGCAAATATGGCCTTGAGCTGAGGTACCATGTCAACAATGTTTGGGATCAATTGAGAGCTTTCTAAAGATGGTTACGTATGAACACAGTTCGCTTTGTTACTTGTCATTGAAATTTGGTCTCGTTGTGGATAGGCATGCCTTGACATTATGAAACGCCCACCGCACATGTCGATTTCTCGTCATTAATGCTTTCCTCACAAGAGTAACAGCAAGACAGATTTGAAGTGTCGGAGCAAGGATGAGAGTCTCAATGATCCTTCATCAACACTAACTCCAATACAACACTATGCGAATGTCCGTAATTTGGTTAGCATCTGTGCTAACAACGCCACCTCCACCGCTCAACGCACAAAGCATCTGGACCATGTCGACCATTTTTAGCTGCATCCCAAAAGACTCTACAGCCTTGATAAAAATGCGGGAATTTTCGCATATTAATGCTAGCGAATTAAGTTAAGGCACAGGGTTTTGGTCAGCCTTATAGGCCTAGCTGTTCTTCCTTTTTCTAACTAGAACTGAACTCTATTCTAAGGACGTGAATGTCACTGACGAAAAGACATATTAGGACCGTAATTCTGCTCTAGAGCAAAGCGGCTGACAACCACATATTTTGATCGTCGCCAGGCAGAGACAGTCAGTTGTGTTAGTGCACGAATGACCCAATATTGTTGGATGGGACCCTGCAGCGAGAAATAAGAAGCCTAATCTTAACGTTGTCAAGTGGCGGTTTCATCTTGTTCAGCCCTTTTCCCATACATTTCGACTCAACTCATATCCAACGGTAAGCCTTGGAGCAACTTGGGTTACACTGCAGCACAAGCTTTACAACAAGTTACAGGGTTCTTTTTTTTTCTGATAGACTAGTCTAGTCCTGAGGCCTTGTGACCAATCTTGACCCCAAGTGATCGTCGTCTTGCAACTTCTTTCCCATTGAACCAGGATAGGCTATCTTGGATCGATGCAGGGATTAAGCAAAGCTGAACTCGAGTTCCCCACCAACTCAAGCAGCAACAGCACTTTTTTAGTCCATGTGTGATGATCTGGTAAGTTTCCTATTACATTATCCCATCCGGAAAGTGGTTGTGCCGTCTGACGGTCTCTCGCGCTCATGCCCTATTTGGGATGAATCACTTGGAGAGCATTTAGCCTCGACGCAGATCTATTCAGGTCCCAAGTCATAAACCCACACAGTTGATGGTGGGGGGGTTTTCGTACAGGTAGACATACGGCTGCCTGCAGATACCAGTGAGGCACGGTATTGTGGCTACAGAGAACAACTTGCATTGGCGGATGATTCTTGTCTAGTACAAGCGGATGTGGTACCCGCACGAAGTCATCGCGAAATGGGGTTTGCACCTCCGAACCTGGAAGATATTTCAGTGGCGTTCATTTGATGCATTAACTAGCACGATTATACTTGGCTAGTTGAACAGACCCGGTCGGTGACTCGACGGAAGGCTTTCAGCCCATTTCCCACTATGCAGTAGTAGCCTGTTACCATCCGTAGTCTTATAAGACCAGAGAATGTCCAGTTGACAACTACTTTCCTGGTCAAGTCTCTTCAAACCACACATCTTGAGACTTGGTTCATACACACTCCCATTCAACAATGTTGCGCTCAACTCTTCTTCTCGCCCTCGCGGGCCTGGCAGCCGCAACAGATAGCATCTACTTCAGCACCGCCAAAGCAGACAAAAAAGGCCTCCCCCTTCTTTCCGGCTTCACCCCCCGTCCCCAATTCCTGAGCATGGCGGCGGCGAGTTGCGAAGGCAGCACGAAACCGTGCGGCAACACTTGCATCGAATCAAGCGGCGAGTGCTGCAGCACGGTATCCGGAACGTACTGCGAAGATGGATACCGTTGCCAAGCTACCGGTTGCTGCGAGGACGGAAAGCTTTGCTCTGGTGCACCTTCTGGCTGCACAAAGGGAAAAGAGATGTGTGGCCAGTATTGCATTCCCGAGGGTAAGGTTTGCTGTCTCTCGGGCTACTGCGATGAGGGCGAGAAGTGCTCTTCAGACGGGAAGTGTACTACCGGAGGCTCCGGAGGAGGAAGCAGTGGCTCTTCTGGTGGTTCCTCAGGTGGCTCCTCGGGAGGCTCTGGTTCCTGCTCGAGCTTCGAGGAGTCCTGCGGTGACGGCTGTATGCCCAAGGGTATGGTCTGCTGCGACTCCGGTTACTGTCTTAGCGGCCAGACATGCACTTCTGATGGGAAATGTCGGTATGGTTCTGGTGGTAGCTCCGGGGGTTCATCGAGCGGCAGCTGTGCCAGTTACCAAGAAGCCTGTGGCGACGCTTGCATGCCCAAGGGAATGGTCTGCTGCGGCAAGGGATACTGCTTGACAGGACAGACCTGTACCAGCGAAGGTACTTGCAGATACAGTTCAAGCGGCGGAAGCAGTGGTGGAAGCAGTGGTGGTTCAAGCGACGACGATGATGACCAGCCCACCTTGACACGCACGTTCGACTCCCCCTCTTTCACCGCCCCTTCAATCGAACCCGTCCCTACCATCGACGACGATGATACTTTCCCTACCTTCAGCTCCCGCCCCATAGCCAGTGGCGTAAGAGCTGGTGGTGACGATGGAGATAGCAGCGGTAGCAGCAGCGGTAGCAGCAATGGCGATGGTGGAAGTAACAGTGGCTCGATTGTTCTGCCTGGGTTATTCATGGGTGCTATCGCTCTAATTCCCCTTTTTCTCTGAGTTGCAATGCGTTTGCAATAGCAACGTGATATGGAAGCAGGATAATCTTTGTCATGCCAGCAGCATTTTGACGTTGTTGACATTTGGTTCGATATATGGAAGAGATGGAAATAATGAATCATGTTCCTATGACTTTCGTGGAATAGTTTGGTGGGCTTGACTTTATCTGTAAATATTATACCCCTAAATCAGAATGAGTATAGTTTGACCACAAAATCACCTCGTATGTATCTTTCACCATGAAAGTGGAAAGCTAATGCGCAACAACGGTCAGTCAACAGCAGGGAGACCATGTGCACTAGCGATGCTGTAACGTCAAACTAATTCGATTCTTTGTATGTCTCCATAGCTCAACAGCAAAGTATGTGCTGAGAGAATTGGGATCACTGGTTGGTAGGTAGGCCATGAAATTCCCTCCTTTTGCCATGCGCTTACTCGAAATAAGAAAACTTGTTGATACATGATGACGTTCCTCTCCGTTTCCCCAACTCTTTCGAAGAGCCTGGCAGTAATGACCCTCCGCAGGGTCCCTATAATACATCCGCTAAACGCCGATAGTCATAGTAGTGTGGAATATTCATGTTTGGGTGGTTGAGTGATGAGTTGATTTGTGGATAATTCCGCCTTGCTCCTCCGTGATGTGTTATGTAGCTTGATAAGTCATGGTCTTTCTCTACTTATCTCTTGGCAGTCGCTTGGTTAAAGCTCTCAAGAACTGTCTCCTTAACATCGGGCTTCGACTGACCCTCGAGCTCTGCAGTCTCGGTCTGCGAGTCCCCCTTCTTGGGCTCAACGAGAGTTTTAGCCATGGTCTGCGCCTGAGCCTGACCAACCTTGCCAAAGACACTCAGACCAGTAGCAATCATGCCGCTGATATCTCCAACATTGCCGGGAACGACAATGGCGGTGCTCTCGCGAGCCAGCTTGCCAAAGGCGTCAACATACTTCTCGGCAACCCTCAAGCTGACAGCAGCCTGGGCGCCAGTATCGCCCCTGAGGATGCTCTCTGAGACAGCATCGATACCTTGAGCAGTGGCACTCGCCTTGAGACGGATGGCCTCAGCCTCACCATCGGCCTCGTTGATGCGCTCGGCACGCAACGCCTCGGAAGCCAGAATAACACTCTGCTTTTTACCCTCGGCAATGTTGATGGCACTCTGTCGTTGACCTTCGGATTCGAGAATCTCAGCACGCTTGGAACGCTCGGCAGTGACTTGTCGGTGCATGGCCTCGACAACGGCACCAGGGGCGTGAATATCTCGAATCTCGTAACGCAAGCAGGTGACACCCCAAGCCTCCGCGGCATCGTTGATGGCAGCAGTAATGTTGGTGTTGAGCGCAGCCCGTTCCTTGAGGACATGGTCAAGGGTCAACTGACCAATCTCGGATCGCATAGTCGTCTGGGCTAGCTGTGAAATGGCATATTCGGCATCCTCAACTCCATAACTGTATAGTTGCACTCATGTCAGTTGTCTGCCCCAATTGTGCTTTAATGGCTTCCCATGCTTGATCAATCTGATAGCAACTCACCTTGCCTTGTACGCATCAAAGACACGCGTGAACAAAACACCGTCAAGTTCCAGGGTAACATTGTCCGCGGTGATGGCGCTCTGGCTAGGAATCTCAATGGCGACTTCCTTGAGACTCTTGACGTATGCGATTCGATCGATGAAGGGCACGAGGAGAGCCAGACCAGGGTCGAGAATGCGGTTGAACTTTCCCATACGCTCGACAATCCAAG
Organism: Fusarium nodosum; assembly: GCA_014898975.1. Lineage (NCBI taxonomy): Eukaryota > Fungi > Ascomycota > Sordariomycetes > Hypocreales > Nectriaceae > Fusarium > Fusarium nodosum. The sequence continues at coordinate 29,064 of JAAVUE010000233.1, read as the reverse complement.
CCGTCTGCTGAGGCACGAATCGAATTACCGTATTGGCCGGGAGTCGAGGTTTGGAAAAGTAAGAGGGAACAACTGGAGATCCGAAGCCGGAGGGGATGAGAGCTTGGTTCGTGGTGCTGAAGTGTCGTCCGTGGGCGGCAATGGTTCGAGCCGTAATGGTGGCGGCGGCAGCAGCAAACCTCGATTGCGATTGCGGTGCCCTGAGGGCCACCCGCGTGAGGGACATGGCCATTGTTTAATCGATCGCGGGATTGATGGGATCAGGTCACAGAATCGGGAATGACGTGGGAAAACACAGTGATCTGTTGATCGGATGAGCTTGGGGAGCTGTCGATATTCCGATAATTCCCCGGTAGAACAGGCAAGCTCGATGTGACGCGGGGTGGCTAGTGGATTACCTTTATGTAGTTAGCATTATGTGGCTGTGTGATGATGGAGGGGAACTCTTTCCTTAGGACAGACAGAAAGTCCACCGCCTTCCCTTCTGTTGTACTCACTTGTCTGTGCCCCGCGCTGCGAAGGAGCGACTGGATCCGAAAGTCGCCCAATATATAACCGCCACTACACCAACGTCATCTAACCACCACGAAACCACACCCTTTCTTTGTCTGTCTTACATATCGTCCGAATTTTTTGTTTGCAAGATTACAAACATCTTGAGCCTCCCAACCAGACGATTATTCTTGCGACAGATCTTCTTTGAGTAACCGACACCATGTCCGCCAAGGTTCCTCGCAACTTTCGCCTGTTGGAGGAGCTCGAGAAGGGAGAGAAGGGTCTCGGCGCTGAGGCATGCAGTTACGGTCTTGAGGATCCCGAGGATCTTCTCATGAGCAGTTGGAACGGTACAATTCTTGGTCCTCCTCATGTAAGTTTCTTGCGAATCGACAAACAATAGCACAGCGAACGCGCCCTCCCCGCTCTAAGCAGTGGAATACATATAGACTCGCAAGTAGCTAATATCTCCTGTTTCAGTCCGTCCATGAGAACCGCATTTACAGCGTCAAGATGCACTGCGGTCCCGAATACCCCGACAAGCCTCCCACGATCCAGTTCATCAGCCAGGTCAACCTGCCCTGTGTCAATCCCAACAACGGCGTGGTGGACCCTAGCCAACTCCCCTGCCTCGCCCAGTGGAAGCGCGAGAACACTATGGAGACTGTCCTCATCGAGTTGCGAAGGTACGTCGAGCTTTTGCCATCAGTTGGAAGCTATACTGACAGTACTCAGATACATGGCTTCATCCCAGAACAAGAAGATCCCCCAACCTCCCGAGGGCTCTACCTACCCTTAAATCGTTAAACCACAAACTTCATATCACGCCTTTATGTCAAAAGAAAAGAAAACAGAACTTCAAGATCAGCAAAACCTTTTGAAATGGGTTGAGAACTAGCCAAATGGCCTTATTCCGCTGTTGTTCGAGAATATGCGACTATCGCGAACTACAATATGATACACAAAGCTGCCCGTCTCAAATAATGCTTCGCCCTTCACGTCCGTCTTCATCGTATTAGTCCCGTACATTCCTGTTGTTGGCTTTTCGTCACGCTCATCAAAGGAGAACAAACATGCTGCCCCTCTTGCGCCTTGTCCTCATTCCAAACCCCAAACCCAACAGCTCGAGACATAGCCGATTCGTAGAGATGATGCAAGAATAGACAGTTCAAGATACCCCAAAAAAAGATATATGCGCATAATCGTCCTCCGTTCCGCCCGAATGACAAAGAGGCCATGTATTCCCCATACGCCGCTTTTACCTGCCTCCAAAATGTATCAGGAACAGTTCAGGAAATGAAACAAGTATGTTGTAGATAGTCATCGCTGACAAAAGAAAATGTTGAATGCGCGCGTGATCATCCTCATGATCCAGGTATCCAAGAAAGAAATACTCCAAATCCCCAGAATGCTGTTTTGAAATACGTGTAGATAATAATAAAAATAAGCGTCGGTAAAATGTATCGTAAATCCGCAGTGGGATATTAGGTAATTAGAATGTGTTACTCAGTCCTCAAATCCCCATTTAGCAGGAGGGCCAACAGCACTCAAGCGAGCCATCGTCTTGTTGACTCGAGGAGCAGATGTTGACATGGCATCAGGAGAGATGGGGCTGTCAGGTCGAGGCACACCGACCTCAAGAGTGTCGCGCTGAGCGGGAGGGCTCGGTTGATGGTTTCGGCTCGAAGAGCGTTTGAGGGCTGAGTGGCGGCCCTTTCGCTCGCTGAGGCGGCGCTGCTGAGCGTACACTTCTTCGGAGATGATCTCTTCCTCACTTGCTGACTCGTCGTCGAAGTTGTAGTCGTAGAAATCATCCAGATCAGGGCTAGGCTCAGAATCATCAAAGGAGTGCTCTGCGGCGAGACCCTTGTCGATATAGAGAAGTATGCGCTCCCGTTGCTGATGGTCTTGGCTATGGGATCGTTGCTCGTGATGAACTTGCTTCGTAAAGTGTTGGTTCGATGTGGTGGGTTTGTCTGTGTGGCCGTTGAGTGTCTCGTGGCTCAGATCAATGACGGTTGTACCCTCTGCGTTGACCGTTGTCTTGTTCTTGAAGGTGGGGGGTGCTGGGAAGTCAAAGTCCATCGTCTCCTCGGTAATGGTAGCTTCAGATGGCTTGGATCGGTGGCCCTTCTGAGAAACCTTTTCGTCCATCTCGGAGACAACAGAGCTGCGCATTGTCTGTCGCTTGTGGCGAAGGGCAGACAGAAGCATCTCTTCCTGACGGGTAACCGCCATAAATCGGTTGTGGCCGTCCTTTCCATCGACCGATGAGTGAGCGGAGCGAATGTAGAAGTCGACAGAGCTTGGGCTCAACGGAGGCGTTGGCGCATCGGCAGTAGTAGAGATGGATCCATGAGGAATGTAGGTCATAGCAGGCAGGAAGTCAAGCTCAGGTTCGGGTTCGTTTTCAGATTCCTCACCCTCCTTGTCTTCCTCGTAATCAGGATAATCCGGAGCGTCCGGCTCGGGGTACAGAGCGACAATCTTGTTAGGATTTGTCTTGCTGTGGCCCGTATTTGAAGTGTTTACTGATGAGTTGGAAAGACTCGATGTGCGAGAGGGTGTCGGCCCAGCAGTTCCTTCCTGGATCGTATTGGTAGAGCTTCCAGATAGGGAGCTTGACCTGGGGGCCACAACGGGGGCTCGATGGTGCCCGTTGGGGATGGTCAGGTAATTGCTAGATCCTGTTGTCTGCCTGCTCGATCTGCTCAACCGCTTCGAGCTGTTATCAGCGCTCTCGGAAGTTCGAGCCGTGCCTGGACGGAAATCGATGGAGGAGCTAGTGTCCGATGTGGCGTACTCGGGTATCGAAGGTTGACCCTTGGAAGAGGATTCGGTGTATGCATCATCTTCGGAGTCCGAAGATAGTGAAAGAACGCTCTTGCCCTGCAAATCCGCATCCTGGAAACTCCTACTCGTACGTTTCGAGGCCTTGGATGTGCGAGTATGTCTGCTAGAAACACTTGCAGCGCAGTCAGTAAGTGAGGATTGGTCGGACTTCTTGGCCATAATAGGTTGAGGTGGTGGGGGCAGATTGCGTTTTGCGTATTGTGAGACAATGTGCTCGGCGTGGTGGCCTGGCGGTATGCGTTGTTCAGACTTGCTGTGTCGAAGAGTTCTACTGGGCTTTGGTTGGTATGAGTCCCTGGACTTGGACTTCTCCAGAACCCGCTCCTCCTCATCGGCCTCGTCCAACTCATCGTCAATGATTGAGCGGAAAGACATTTGCTCATAGTGTTCGTAGAGATTAGGTAGACCGTTTAGGTGATTTTGTGGTCGGCGATTGCTCTCGCCCGTTTTTGGGCGGGTTGTGTCCGAGTGTGCTGAGTTTAGACTCTCTTTTGTAGGTCGCCTTGAAAGCTTGCCCCGTAAAGATGGTGTACTGGTTGGTGATAGAATAGATGGAGATCGCGTAATCTGATCGAGCATGGGACCCTCCCATTGTTGTTCATTCTTCTTGGACCGCCTTCCCATAAGGTGAGACAAGTCGAGTTTTGTAGGCTTCTTCTTCTTCAATTTGGCCTCGGCAATTGAGTTCTCCATATCCAACATCCTTTCCGCTTTTGAAGGCATACCCTTGGCCATAGCTGAGGCTGACGTTTGCTGGGTTACAGAAAGAGGCTGCTTGGTCTTGTCGTACCACGAGTTGAGTGTCGATGAAGACTGTCGCTTTCGAAGAATGCTCGCCATATCAAAAGCGTCATCATCGTGCGCATCGGTGGGCGCACCGTTGGCTTTGAAGTGCCTCGGTATGATCTCGGACTCATCTCCCCATTCCCGCGTTCCGCGCTCGTGTTTTGCCGGAGAGACACGGCCATGGTTCAGGGTCTGGGATGTCTCGGGAGCGGGTACAGCAAGGTCCAGAGTTGAACTAGAGAAGTTGTTGTCGATGTTGATCGCTGAAGCCCCCAAAATCTTTTGGGCCTTGCTCATGGGCGGGGCGGTGACCGTGACCGTAGGAGCCTGCTTTTTGCGGCCGGAAAAGCCGAATTTGCGCATGATGCCGGCGACGTCTTAACTATCTTGACTGTTTCGTCGCCCAGTTAATGGTTTCCCCCCTTTGGGGTTTGTCTCGTCAGCACGGTATCGACTGCTCTTGAGCCAACATGTGCGAGGAAAGTGGCGTCGATGGTATTCGAACAGGATATCCGATGCTTTTAATGGCAAAAATAAGCAAGTTAATGCTTTCAAGTATTGCAGCGAATAGATTTCGTAGGAAAAGAATGTCTTGGATGTCGATCACAGTTGATTCGTGGATGGAACGCTTGGGTGATATCAGAGGTCGCTTCGTCTGTTCTGTCGTATCGCTCAATTATGTCTTATTGGCGTAGCATCCCGCACTGTAGCTGTGAAATATTAACTGCCGTTTTGTTGGATATGCCGTGTGCTTTGAAACTCTTGCTTTGCCTCACCCCTCACAAGATATCGGCTGAACAAAGCGACAGTCGGCGATCAAAATACTACAGTACAAGAGAAACCAGGAATCAGAGGGGGATTAGAGGAATAAGAAGACGACGTCGAGATGAATAGGGACGGCCGGTGAATGTTCAGGTGGATTGGCTTTGGATCGGGCTTGACATGGGGAGGGGGTGTGGAGGTATAATGGAGGAGGGGCGTGAGAGATTGGGAAGGAGAAAAGGAAAAGGCTACGATCAAGAAAAAAAGAAGGGCCAGCACCAGCGAGAACAAGGTAAGGTCATCAGGCCGGGTCTCTCCCCCAGTCGCAATCTGCTAATTAATTCCGCCAGAACCAGCGATCAGGTTCAAGCACAACCTGGTACCTCTCCACTTGCACGCGACAAGAAGAGGGAAAATGGGATGGGATCTAGCCGACCAACAAGCGACCTGGGTTCTAATTCTGATGAGCCTCTCCACTGAGGCGGACCACACGAGAGAGTCAACTGAGGCATGCGTCAGTCAACAGGGGTTACTATCACAAAGAATAAAAATAAAAATAAAAACTCGCAGGAGACAATCGGAACTACGATCGACAAGAGAGACAGTAAAAAGTAAGAAAAAAACAGATTGTCATACATTAAACATGAACTGTGGCTTCCGAGTGGCGGCAGCAGCACAATGAAAAGAGATGCCTGCAGCAAGCAGCTGAACGGCGGGCAACTTCTCCTCCCCGAAAGAGATCTGTCATCCATTCACAGCAGAGCAAAGCATAAATATCACCTGCAATAGCGGCCCTGCTAGAACCAACGCGGCCAAGACAAACCCCCCCGGACCATCATTTGCTTCGATCCATCCCCGAAAGTCAAATGCAAGAGAGAGTCATGGCTTTGCTTTTACAACTAAACTGACCTCGGCTTGGCAGGGATCCTCCTACTTTCCCAAAGAATACCTCACTAGCGAGGTACAGTAAATACACAAATTGCTTTGAGTCTTGGAGAATCGTTACCTAGCTGCCTATTAAGGTAGTAGGTACATATATCAGGTTTGTCTTATGGTAAAATAAGGTCCCTGCAGAAAAGAAGAGAAGCCTGCCGCCTTCTATTGTTGTTCGATCTCCCCGATGACCCTCATCCAATCAAGGTCCCCAGATTGGTCCTGAAGTGGCTATTCTCTAGCCACTCTGCCACTATAGCACACAGCCTCGGCAGTATAGGTAGGGAGCTGATACAACTGCCGTTTCCGTCATTAATTGGGCTCAATGCAGCCAAGCTGAGCTGAACCAATGCACTCATTCTTTATTGTCTTGTATTTGTTTTCTCAGATATACAGAGTCATGGTACTGCTATTATGGAGGCAGCACAAAGATGGTAGTAATTACAAGGGTTCGTCTTTTGGGCTAGAGCGTAACGAATGGTGGTGACAGTGGTGGTGAACGGAACCGAACCAAAGCCTAGGGACCTAAGAAGCGAAAGATATCCATGGAAGTCACAGGGTTCTCATCCATGTCCAGGGGCAGCCGCAAGACCCCAGGGGATTGATGGGTCTCTTGCCCACGCACCTACGCTATAAAGACCTATGGAAAGGACCCCTGCAGTAGAGGATCTGCTCTCTCCGCTATCCCCCCTGTGCTGGTGCTGGATGGACAGTACCCGACCTGCTAAGCCCGGGCTGGTCGGACAGTCAGGGCGCGAGCTCTGCTCAACAGTCACAATGGAGGCTGCTGAAGATGTCTTGAAAGGTTCAAACGGGCAGGGTCTGTGTTGTTCTATTGGGCAGAAAAGGTCATGACGGGATTGATCCAGTCTGCTGCATAGTCAAAGCGCGCTTCATTTCACATTCAACGGTTCAAGTTCGTATTGTTGATTATAATACTCCTCTAGTGAGGACAAAAGGGAATACAGCCTCATTCATCCCAAGATATCCAGGAACCAAAAGGAAACGAAGATCAGTACCCGGATTAACAAAGCAGACTAGGCAAGTCAATAATTAAGGACTCTCTCTCTTTCTGCCCAATCGAGATGATCCAACTTTGAGGCTTTCAGAGATCTAAATGTCGATCACCTTCTCTTGCAGCCCGCAGTAATCCTCGTCGTCTAATTAACCAGGTATGCATGTATTTGGATTACTTTTCCGTTGCTGACAACTGTCAGTGGAAAGACCAACAGAAGAAGCTGGATAGAAGCAAACTAGTAGCTTCTCTAAAGCTATGATACTTTCGTCTTGGTATGTCATTTCTAGTTCCAGAATGATTTAGTGGCAAAGCTCAACGCCATCGCGTCGAGCTTAAGACCTTTGAGGCTTTGAGCTATAGCTGAAGCAAATCATTCGAGGACTGGACTTGGCAGGTCCCCTCTACTGATAATTAATTACCTCGTCTCTGGAGCAAGGGCTGATAAACAAGCACATGGCATGCATGCATATGACGGAATAATTGCTGAGCTGACTATTACCAACAACCCTGACTGTCTGTGTGTACCTGCTAGACATGGACTAGCAAGGGGATGAGTGACTGGTGGATAGTTAGCTGACGCGATCCATATTGATTGCGTGTGCCTGTACACCGTCCGTAGAGTAGGAAGACTGATGAAAAGGGTCACTCTCCTCCAAGATCCGATCTTCAAGCTATCAATCTCGTTTGCCCTGTCTACGAGAGCATGCAACCTACTACGTAGTATATCGTCCTATAACATCACTACACAGAGGTCACGAGGTCTACTGGTGATATTGCGAGTTATTTTAGCCTCCATGTCATTAAATTACATCGTCACGTCCGTCCATTGTTTTTTGATCATGATAGAGTCTGAGAGTCTCACCCCATCGTCGCGCACGTCCGACGGTTTCGTTTCACGCACGTTTCTAAACGCGTTGTAAGTAAATTAATCTACAACCACCGTTTCTCTTTCATCTCTGCCTGTCCTTGTTTTGTCTGTATTTGTTCACTTTTGTACTATCCCTTCGGAATGTTTACTGTTTGTCAGTGCGCCATCGTTTGTTGTAGTACAGTCCAACGGGTACGGTACGTCTTCCGAAGCCTTACAAACAGCAGAACCAGCCATTGTCTCCACAAATCCAGTGTTTTCAGTACACAAAAAAATGATATCAATTTCTTTTTTATCACAATTCACTATAGATTCAAAGCTCTAGTTATAGTGTGATTAATTAGCAAATATATGATTCTGTAGATCTAGCTCCATGCTTTTCTGCAGTGTTAGTAGAGACGGCTATTACGGATAATAAAAACCCTCTTCTTTTCCAACTCAAACTTGAGCATCTTCAATACTAATACTATCACACACGTTAAGAGCTAGTGGCAGTGATTTTCTGTATCCTTGGTGTTGATCAGATGAACCCAAAGCAGCGCCTCATCTTACTGAGCCTCTGATGTAACGGAAGTATCCATTGTAGGAAAGTTAGAGCTCCAATTATCTACTCCGAGCAAAAGCGGCGGAACTGAGGATCTTGGACCGGTTTATTGCCCGTGACTAACTTCAACACCAGTAAACGCTAACAGCGGAGCTTCTTCCCTCAAGGAGACAAGACGCGGCTCGAGTCCCAAGAACGTGGTTCGCCATCTAGGTGATCGAGTACCTATCATCGTCGTGGTGCGATATGGGAGTTTTTCTAGACTGTTCGGCTCTGCCCCTGAGTTCCCTTTTCCAATATAACCCATGACTCGCCTGTTTTTTGCCTCTCCCAAAAGACACGTGGACGCGACATGGGGGAAAGTTCCCTCAGCGGTGAGGTCTTCAGTTGAACCTCATTTTGTTAGTTTGTTGGTACGAAGATCGTCAATTGAACCGAGTAAGGCTCAGCTATTCCCTTGTCATATATCAGTGAATGTCGCTACCAACTCCAGTGACTCTTTTATTACCATAGACAGGGTCAGGGTTAAATACTGGATCCCCTAGGTCCCTCGTGCTGATCTTGTCTTTGGGTTCACCACAAGCGACTCTTCGTTTATTATCAACTAGCTAGGTCTTCTCCTCTAGCGGGCAACCAAGTTCGTTCGTCACTAGAGATGCCAAACCCGCAACTAGCGACTCATGTAATGCCCGTCAACAGACTACTGGGCTTTACCAGTCCAAACCTGGGAGTAGATCATATAGTTGTTGACAATAATCACGCGATTTTATATATTGGCAATATGTTCTTTTAAATTAAAAAGAGTCTGATCCCAACTCTGTATGTGCTTTGGATCTGTTCTGTCACTTTTTCAAAAGTGACGATATCCAAACCCTCGTCTCGTTTCTCGATGTTCATTTCGCTCATCGGCCCTGCCGTCTGTTCTCCAAGAGACCTGGAGCCCCTGAACTGAAACACGGGATTGTGCAAGGCAAGACCTTGTTGTGTTTTGCTTCTTTCACTCGGTCAACTCGTTCACGGATCAGTCAAGGTTTGAAGGTAGGTGAGCACAATATCTATATGTAGATCGTCTGTTTCTATTTCTTGATCTAGTAGTTTCAGGTGTTGCTGTCAACTCGCTCATAGCACAGCCTTGTTAGTGGATAGAAACCAAATATATCACATGAAACATCCTTCATCTATCACCTTAACAGCTTGCTATTTACAGTTATCCTCCCGTCTTTTAAACTCTTATTTTGTCTCAGGGCAGTGTTGAACTATTCGGTCCTTTGGGGGGGGATAGGTGCAGCCTTGTTGGGATCAAGGTCATGGCGTAATTAGAAGCTTTGCTTGTTTTGGTTTCTGTTTTCTTTTGTTTGCTTTTCTCCACGATCAGATTTCCACTTTCTATCCAGCATTGTAACCTCTCTCCACATGCCGGGAACCAAGAAAGCAAATTTCAACACGGATAGTCTCCAAGGCAGTTGCCGATTCATTTAATGACCGGTTTGCTCAACATCCACATCGCGTTTCACGACCAATTGAAGCTCAAGTAACCTTGTAAACTCACATTTTTTCTTCTTCTATGTATCCATCATCCAACAAAACATATGTAGTATTTCTGCAGCAAGCCTAGGTTTCGTTTGTTTAGTTCATAGGCGGAAAACAAAGTTTTCGTCCCGTCTTTGCTTTGTTCTACTGTGTAATGCTACAATGACATTGCCTTCAATGTAACTTCGTAATGGTGACTTCGTCGCCGCAAACCTGCATCGTGATTCTTATGAGGGCGTGTTCGATCTCAATCGAACCGGCGATCGAAAGCCATAGTCCTTCATTTCTTTTGTTCGGATGTTGAAGGTTCCGGTCTCATTTGATGTTCCTCAAGCCCACGGGTGTAGGGTATGTGCATACCGAGAGACTTGGTCGAACGACGTACTCAGATGGGCAGTTACCGAGCCTGCTAAGTTGACCAAATGATTCATGTATCTCTCCTTGGATAATAATAGGTGACCCACTGGCGCGAATATGTTGGCATTGTGCCTGGATCTTCGTTGACTCTGATGGTCTTAACTTATAGAGCAAGAGAATGCATTGGAAGAATCTCACATAGATAGACACAAAAAGAGTTGGAAAGACCGACATATCAACTGATTACCAAAAAGTAGCGAATCACAGCGGTAAAGTATAGTTAAGTTGAACTTGTAATGATGATAATATTACTACAGTGTTAGCCAAGAATTGTAACTTGGATAGCTGCATTTTTAAGATATATTCCTTCCGATTACCAGAGACGCTCCCAGTTTCTCTTCCAAAAAGACATGGCAGCCAGCTCACGCTTGTAATTCTCCTCAATACCACCCTCTTCCCAGTGTTTGCACTCCTCATCGACCTCCTTCTTACCACTGACAAGGTCGGCACTCTTGGGGTTGACAAACTTGGTCTTCTTGAGGACCTTCCAAACGACAAAGAGGATGACAGCATAGCCGTGGCAGAAGTAGCTGGTGACGAAACCCTGCGTGCTCCAAGGGTCAAACTTGTCGAAGCCGATAAAGATGAGCGCGACGGTACCCAGGAATAGACCGATGTAGGCGGCGTAGGGGTTGAAGGGAGCAACGTAGTGCAGAGCAGAGTTGTCGAGACCCTGCGCCTTGCGAGCGCGGAACCAACCGATGAAGACAACAATCATCATGGTGTAGGTGGCGATGAGACCGGTCGTGGTAAGGTCGACGAACCAGAAGAAGACGGTGACGGAGGACTCCCCGGCGACAAGGAAGGTGATGCAGCTGAGGAGACTGACGACGAGGACACAGTACATGGGCACACCAGCCTTGTTACACTTCATGAGGAAAGCCGGGGCCTGGCCATCACGAGCAAGACCGTACAGAGTTCGGGACGAGGAGTAGAGGTAGGCGTTTCCGCAAGAAAGACCAGATGTGAGGATGAGGAAGTTAATCAGATCCGGAAGACCGTGGATACCAAGGTTCTCAACTACGAGGACGTTAGTCAGTATTCTATTGTTTTTGGGATCACAATATATAACTTACTGCCGATGACCCAGGGGGAAGAAGCAGCACCAGCAGCGCTGTCCTCAATGGCACCAAGCAGGCGTGTATCATCGGAGCTGCAGATAACGCCGACAGCCAAAACACCGAGGACATAGAAGCCAACAAGTCGGTAAAAGATGAGCTTGGCAACTCGGGGAATGGTTCGTCGAGGGTTGGCAATTTCACCAGAAGACAGAGAGATCATATCGGGGCTGCATATCGCATATTGTCAGTAAAAAGATACACGTAATCAAGACAAACAAAAAAACTTACCCAGCAATGGTGAAACCAGCATAAAGGATAACCTTCCACCAGCCGCAGAAGCGTCCGAGGTCGCCCTCTGCGTGATAAGGTCTCATAGCCTTTCCACCCTTCCAGTAGCGGAAACCATAGGCGTCACCCTTGGGGTTGCCGCCACACATGGTGATAAGAGTGATGAAGAGAAGGCCGAATAGAAGAATAACCTTGAGGGATGCCATGATAAACTCAGCTTCACCGTAGTACTTGACAGCGACGACGTTGAGTAGAACGCAGATGACCATGGCCATGGCAACCCAAGCTGCAGGATTTATATCAGGCACCCAATATTGCATCAGAGTCGCAACAGCACTGTATTCGACACAAACAAGCATTAGACCAGCGTAGAAATAAGTCCATCCCATAGCGAATCCTGTTCAATTGGTTAGTCTATATTTGTGAGTAATCGGGATATGTGAAACGTACCAAGCGCAGGGTCGACGAAACGAGCAGCAAGCTCAAAGATGGAACCACGGATAGGAAGATATGAGCACATCTCTGCAACGCACAAGTTGCAGGGCCAGACGAAAAAGACACCCCAGATCAAGTATCCGAGAACGACAGAGAGAGGACCAGCTTTGGAGAGCACACCACCGATACCAACGAAGAGACCGGTACCGATGGAGCCACCGATGGCCATGAGCTGGACGTGACGAGGGGAGAGACCTCGCACGGTTCGGCCATATTCTCTGTCGACCGTGTTGTGGTCGATGAGAACACCAGGGGCTGTGTCGGAAACATTGGGAGCATCGATGGCTTTGGACTCGGGGTCTTCTTGGTAACCCATGATGAAGAAGACGAGGTTTAATAGAAACACTCAAACTCTCTTCCTATAATCGTGATGGATTGGAGATGAGGCTATAAGAGGGATGTTTGTCTTGTGGACACAAGCCTGGACATAAATACCATTGAGATTGGGGGAGATGATCTTTTTATGAAGAATCATTTCGCTGTAACCATGATCAAGGATATGGATTTTGAGAGCCGGCCCGGTTTTCTGGAAGAGGAACTGATGGTGTAGATTAAGCTACCATGACCAGGAGCATCTAATTAGTTTAGCTATTCGAAACACAAAGTTGCCCGAAACTGGTGACTATACTGCAATGCACACGCGGAAGTGAAGGGATACCACGCTACACTACCGTACCTAGGTGACATTCTCCACTGCCAGATGTAGAGTATGGGGTCATGATAAGCAGTGTACTAAGGTAATGGCAGATAGAGGCAAATACATAGAATGTAGCTCTCCCTCCAGTAAGACCTCGAGGTGAGAGAAGACCGGGCCGGTGGTCCTCACTCAAACGGGCAAGTACGGGCGACAGAGTACCATGATGTGGGGAGAAGTAGGACAAGGCATGACTCGGAGAATGCGAAATTGTGTGTAAAGCAAGAGTAGAGTCGTGGTGGCCTGGAGTTGGAGTGTCAGTTTGGGGGAACGTTAGAGGTGCCAAGAAGGAAAAGAGGTTAGCGGGGGAATGGGGACAATCCTTGCCTACCCAATGTTGGCGTGCGGGCAACGGTTATCAGTTGGGTCGAGATAGAGATAGGCAGTTTCACGGCGGGAAAGAGCGACTCATCCACCGCGGCTATGATGTGCTGTACTGTATTGTTGTGTACTTAACTCGGTGATTGAATAAGTGAATGCTTAGACTGAACAAGCCTGTCCTCTATACTGGCTATCACTCAGGTCATCGGGCTATTTGTTCAGTAACACCTCTCATGGAAGTTTAGGACATCATCTCCAATAACTGCAACGCGCTCCAAGCCTTTCTGTACCGCGGTTCCGATGCAAGGTTCTTACCCCAGACAATTCAACTTGACATTGTACGTAATGAAATACAAGTAAATTTCGGTACCGAGGCACTGGTTTCAATGTACATGTCCCCCAATACAAATCTCCAGCGTCAGAAAAGTCTCTGTCAGAGAGGAGAAATGCGGGGAAAAGATGAACGAGGTCTTTTTTTCCCGCTCTTAATTTTAAGCATGGGTTTAAGTCTAAGCGTGTTTAATCCTTGTCTACCTATTAGCATCGGTCGGTCTATCGGATTGTGACCGATTGCATTGGCGAGTCATTTTACGTGATGATGTTGATTCCCAAGAAGAATTCAGTTTACTGAGGGAATGAACAAAGGAATTAATGGGATGAGAAAAGCAAGACATCATGGTACCTGGGATCATCTTATGGAGATAAATAGGTCACTTGGCATCGTTCAGGTACGACACAAACCTTGTAAAAGTCGGGTTTGGTTCTATCTTCTTATCAGTCAAACCCCCCCTGAGCGCGCTTATTTTGGTTGGAGAATTCACCGTAGCAAAGATAAGAAATGCGCTGTAAGAAGCCTAGACAGGTACTGTACTCCTCTCCTCCCTACCCCAACTGTTCATTAGCTTCCATGCACCCGATTTTTCTTTTTCTCCAAATTTCAAACCTACTAACCTACGTTTTGTAAATAACTTCAACTTGAATCGCCAAGTGCTGTAACCACTATTTCCCCAGATCTACGCAATCAACTACCCAAAGGTCTCCTCCCCCGCAAACTCCAGAAAAAGCAAGCAAGCAAGAGGCGAAATCTCTCCAGATTATCTGGAGCTTTGTTGGGGCCCCACGAATACCAAACGTAATAGAAAAAGGAACATGACATGACATGACATGCCCATCTGTCCGAACGACAACGACTTGCAAACTGTGGGCACGGAGCCATCCGGCCCCTCATTTTCTTTTCTGTTTTCGTTTTCCTCCATTCGAGTTTGTTTCTATAGGGAGATAGGTTCAGCTGACATGGAAAATATTGCTCTGCCGGTTTCTCTGCCCGCCTGTTCCCGGTTGATCAACTAACTACTGTAAGCCCAGCGCCACATGCCATGTACAGAACCATCAACCGCTGCTCATGAATGGACAGAAAGGTCTTCTAGAAGAGAAGGGCTGAATGTCTTGCTGTCTAATCTGAGCCAGGGTCTGATATGTGTGTGTGGAGTATACCACATAATCCTTGTGACCCATGATAGACCTCATGGAGAAGGGGAAAAAAACTCAAAATAAGCTTGAAAACTAACAACTAGGCGGTCGGTAGTCGTGCATAAAACAAACTATTCACTACTCGTGTTCTCTTCCCTATTCCTTTGACTGAACCGGCCCGGTTGATGATATATCTCTCGACTTAAACGTTGTCATTGAGGATCCACCCCCGGATGTCAATTCCAGCTTGGCGATTTCTGCCAAGATGTTATACACCTTATCTATACTCCGTAGTTCCTACGATTATTCTTGGTGCTGAATCATGAGAATTGATGTCGTTGATCATCTCGATGCTGTGTTGAGAGGGAAAAACAAAAGTCAACATGTGCTGGAGCTTCTGCCAACGAAGAGTTCAAGTGTATCCATGATAGTCATGTATTCTCATTTCCAAGTCTAACGGTCCAGATAAAATTGCACAAAACGCCATAACGCTTCTTCTTCATTTTCGTCCCCGTCCTGTGAATATATGCCTGCAAGTACGATCCCTGCGCCTTCTTTTCCAAACGCTCCGAATGCTTCAATATTCATATAGACCAGTCTCAACAAGAGACTCTAACCTAACGAGAAGAACGCCTGCGCCCCTTTAAAAAGACGTACCAATGCCAGGAACAATAAACTTTGATCGTCATTACCCGATGCTAGCACGAGCCGGCATCTCATCTCCCTTATCGATCCTATATCACGCAGCATACACACCTCCATGCCACGCGGGGATTCTAGCTGCCACACACCCTTTCCGTACAGCCGGGTTCAGGGCTGATGCACGGAATACCGCTGAAGAGTTGCGGCATAGCTGTACCCATCTAGTACTAGCCTTGACGACCCGGAGTGCACTCTAAAGATATCGCGTCTTGAGCCATTCCTCATCGCGCAGTCCTAGGTTCAGTCCGTTTTGTGTCCACCAACGTCGAACAGCACTCTGATCTCCTATGCTGTCTTCAAGTGCCTCTTCGATGTTGCAAGTTCGGAATTCTACCTGTTGCTTTCGGCCCTCCATGCCTTCAAGCTCTCCGTGAGCAAAGTTACGCCACCATTCGAGCACCGACAAGTGCTTGAATATAGTAGGCGAAACAAGAACCTCGGCATCAAAAACGAGCTTATCGTCTCCTTTAAGGCGCCTCCAGGTCTCCAGAACCTCAACTTGGCCCCAGCGACTGGCTACCTTGGCAACGCTGTCACCATGTGCGGCAGGAATACCTGAAGCATCCCACCACCGCAAAACATCAGCTTGTCCATGCTGTGTTGCCCACAAGAGTGATCGGCCCGGCCTTAAAACGACCTTGTCGTCCTGAGCTGCTGCGTCGCGCCACCATTCAAGAACCAGAAGGTGGCCATTTCCACTAGCCTGCTCCAGCGCCGACTCGGTGTAACGCATCCCCAGGCCAGATCGCCTCCACCACCAGTCTAAAACACGAACATGTCCAAACCTGGAGGCACCATCGACTGCTTCCGCATCATACACATGACGATCCCTGAACCATGAACTCTGTTTCCAATAGTCCAACACATCGACTCGTGGATAATAAGCGGATGCTTTAGTAGGTAGTGTCGTGCCGTCAAATGCCTTGAAGAGATCCGGCCGATTGGCTTCCATGTATGCCAATACGTCAATGAGACCAAACTTGATTACGAGTTTGATGACCAAAGCTGATATGTCGTGGAATTCTGGGGGAGATTGCGATATCTTCTTACATATCGCAGCAGAGTTGCAAGTTAGAACTGTCCATTCGAGCTCGTGCTCGTACACCTTGAGAGGATCATTGGGATCTCTAGGTTGGCTTGACCATGTCGTGGGCATTGGAAGGTTGGTGTACATTCCCAGAGCCTTTGAGAGTTCCCAATCCCCTGCATAATCGAGAACAATGGTCCAGATCTCGGGTGGAAGCTTGCACTGGACTCTCACGTCTGCATCGTCTGCCATGCCCAGTCCAGTCGCAACTTCAACATCCCGCCCGAGTCCTAGTAAGTCGGCCTGGTTTTTTATTATCCCCAAAACTTCGTTGAAACCGTTCCAGTTAGGCACTCGTTTCGGGTTGGGCGATCCTTCGTAGTGCCACAATATCGGCGTTACCACACGTATCCAGTTCCATTTCCGGTGCAATTTGTTTAGATGCTTCTTGGTCATGGGATTCGACCACATATGCGTGCTCATGCCAGGAACCAAGACGATGCTCTTTTGTATATCCCAGCCTCTGAGTACTTCGCCGAGGAAGGTGTCGGTTACGCCGGCCAACATCTTGGCAATACTGTCGGCATCGAGGGGTACGCAGACCATGAGATCTGCCCATTCCACTAGCTCGAATGCTTGCTGTCGATAGAATTCAATATCGTCGGCCCTATCGCCCGCTCCGAGAGCCAACCCTCTATTCTGCATCACAATGATGGTCTGTGTTAATCGCGGGACTACATCGTCGACGATTGCTCGAGCCTCGATCTGTGGGTTTTTGGAAAGGCGCACAACGAGTGCTTGTGCCCAGGAGGTATCGCGAGGACCGGTGGCGGCGACTAGCAGGCGGAGTTTTCGGTTACGTCCCATGTCGTGGAGAGACGAAGTCGAAGCCATAGCGGGACTCAACCGCGGCGAAAAGGAATGATGGTGTGCCATGCTGGAAGATGACCCGGATCCAACATGGTTTGCATGAGATATGTGAGGCGGGCGAGCGGTGAAGTTTAAAGGCGAAGAGTTGTGACGGGGCATCAAATCACTGGTTCGACGAGAATGCGGGATCACGTGGTAGATACTGTTGTATGGAATGGGTTCAGAGGAAGAGAGGATTGTGGTCGCTTCGTCAGTTGGTCAAAAGTCGGGGTCGCAATCGTAAATCGTAAATCAATTATTTGAGTTGAAAGTCTGCTTAGTTAAGGTTGTGCGATTTTAGAAATGATTCTCATAGGAAGAACTGGGTCTAAGTCTGGATCTGGATCTGGGTCCTGGTTTCGGATGGGTTTGGGAAAGAAACAAAGGAAGGATTAATCAAGTCGACTCCATTTTTTACCCTGGTAGACTTAGTAGACAGTTCCAGTTCCGATCCAAGCCGGCAATGGAGGGGTAGGAGGACAGGCGACAGGGTATCTAACTTTATAGGTAAAGGGTGACAAGAGCTGAAAAATGACGTCGGATTGATTGGGAGAGAATGTCTATGTCGTCCTGCTTATATGATTGAAGCAAGAGGCGGCGTCTTGTCTCGTTTTAGTAGTCAGACAATCCTAATGTGTTCATCATGACCGCTTCAACACGTCTTTGCACCTAAATTAGAGTTGAGACGGCCCCCGCAAATCCATTTTCTAGCTGACATGAATCAAAGAGTTCAACAATGGCACAATCACTGACTGTTTTTTCCCAATCACATGACCCAGCCTTGGGAAAACATGGAGAACTTTTTAGGTGGTGTAGACTATAACTACTGGCACCTCCGTTAACGCGGGTATTGTAGCTCCGACTGCTCCACAACTCAAAACCCGGAAAGGAAAACTTTGAACCTCATTCATTCATTGTCTATCGGCTTTGGAATTTGATCGGAGCTTGTTGATCTTCCTCTTGATATTCATCTCGCTGCTGTTCCAAAAAGCCTGAGCGTTGAACCACCAACCTAAATCACATACCTAAAGTTCCCGACTCTAACCCGAGGTGCTCACTATTTATTCCTCGCCGCCAAAAATTCTTCGCCCCGCTCTTTTTCTTTCCCTTCTTCGACAATGTTGGACCAAATGGCGAACGAAATCAAACTCATCTCGGGGAGCTCCCACCCCGAAATCAGTGCCAAAGTCGC
Organism: Fusarium nodosum; assembly: GCA_014898975.1. Taxonomy (NCBI): domain Eukaryota; kingdom Fungi; phylum Ascomycota; class Sordariomycetes; order Hypocreales; family Nectriaceae; genus Fusarium; species Fusarium nodosum. Next base: position 10,699 of record JAAVUE010000233.1, on the reverse strand, counting down.
TAGCCGGTATGTTTACTCCTGTTTTGCATAGAGGCGTGACCCAGCGCCTTTGAGGTGGTGTACAAGTTGCTGATATATTCTCAAAGACTCGGCATTGATATTGCCAACACTATGAGCCTCAATTACTCCAACCGTGAGACTAGTGTTTCTATCGGCGAGTCCGTCCGTGATGAGGACGTCTTCATTCTTCAGTCCACTGCTCCTGGAGATGTCAACGATGGATTGATGGAGCTGCTCATCATGATCCACGCCTGTAGAACTGCTTCGGCCAGACGTATCACTGCTGTTATTCCCAGCTTTCCTTACGCGCGCCAAGACAAGAAGGACAAGTCCCGAGCTCCTATCAGTGCCAAATTGATTGCAAACATGCTTCAAGTTTCGGGATGTGTATGTTTTATCACTAATACTTTGTCCATAAATCTACTAACAGCTATGTAGAACCATGTCATCACCATGGACCTCCACGCTTCTCAGATTCAGGGCTTCTTCAACGTCCCAGTGGACAACCTTTACGCAGAGCCCTCTGTCCTTCGTTGGATTCGAGAGAACCTGAATGTGGAAAACTGCGTCATCGTTTCTCCCGACGCCGGTGGCGCCAAGCGTGCTACCTCTCTGGCTGACCGCTTGAACACTGGATTCGCTCTTATTCACAAGGAACGCCCTCGTCCCAACGTTGTTGGCCGCATGGTGCTCGTTGGTGACGTCCAGGACAAGGTCGCCATTCTGGTTGATGACATGGCAGACACTTGTGGAACTGTAAGTGAGCAACATTTGTTTCTGTGACACCAACTAACATTATTACAGCTTGCCAAGGCTGCTGAGACCGTCCACAAGCACGGCGCCAGCGAAGTCTATGCCATCGTCACTCACGGTATTCTGAGTGGCAAGGCCATTGACACCATCAACAGCTCTGTCCTCTCTGGTCTCGTTGTTACCAACAGTAAGTAACTCATGTCTTCGTACAATCTCATATGCTAATTTTCATCTAGCCGTGCCTCGTAAGTTTTTGAAGTTTTGACTCGCGCGTCCATGCACATGATTTACTAATTTCAACAGTGGGTGATAAGATTGAGCGATGCCCCAAGCTCAAGGTCATCGATGTCTCCGGAACCCTTGCCGAGGTATGATATTCCGCCTTCTCGGTGTGCCATGTTACTGACCGACTCATCAGGCTATCCGACGAACACACAACGGAGAATCTGTCTCCTACCTTTTCAACAACGTCCCCGTCTAAGACTCTTAAATGCTAGATGCAAGGTGCAAAACAAGGTTATGGAGTTGGTAGGTCCAGCCGTCAGGTGAAGTCATGGTCGCGAACTAACAAACATCAAGCGGCGTACTTTTTTAGAGATTGGGCTTGGGCCAAGTCGATTCACGATCGTTTGGTTAAAACTCTCAAAACCCACAAAAAGAGATTTAGACTGTATGATGCATCAAGTTTTTGGGATACACTGCATGCCCTTCAGAAGCTGAACATGCGCTCGTTGATGTGGCCTCATATAGTATTGCTTGCTAGCTTGAATGGTTCACAGGGCTTGTTCTGTTTAATCATATGCCGCATCGCAGATGAACTGGGTTTATGATTCAATTAATGCATCGAGCAAAGTCTACGTACTGAGCAAGTGGCATGCCATGAGCTGACTTCATCTACTTGACGGATTCGAGCTGGACTTTCCTTTATGGCCATGAACTGAGAAAGATAGATCTGCTGGAATATTCTGGAGGACGTATTATGATGCGCAAAATGATGCTGACAAGATACTCTATCTTGACTAACTGAATGAGTATCGTATCATGCTCAGTTCATGACCGAATAGGGCAATATGACCTTGCCTCAAGTGATGATAATAAGATAACCAAGAGAGGCATATAGCGCCAGATGAGAAATTGGAAAACATACCAAAGTTTATCGACTTTATCATTAAACTTTTCAGAGCCAAGGCTCACAAAAGGCCATGTGGCTGCACTAGCAGCATAAATGTAGCCTTTATGAGCCTCCTTCTTTCTAAAGTAGTAGTCATGATGAGAAGTCGCGAATTGGCATGATTCCCTTGACCATTGCCCCACGTGAATAGCAGGCGGTGAGTAATTCTGCCGCATCATCTACAAGGGACACATCACTGCCTACAAACATCAACACCCTGTAAAGATAGATACATCATCAATCGGCAAAAGAAAATCACTCCTGTAGCTGTATGGACCTACGGAGAAATCGTATGCTCTGTCCTGAGCCGGAAGATTGCGCGTTCTGCCCAAGATGACGACACAACTCCTTTCCACCGAGTTGACCAATCTCATTCAGGAGAGCAAGAGGAAGCATAGTGACCTGCGACAGGTGAGTTGTTTTCATCGCCAATACAGGGAAAAATGACTTATGTCAATCGCAGGCTGCAGAGAAGTCATTAGAAGAATTAAAGAATTTGAGAAATCCGTCCGAACAGACGGTTCCTGAAGGTCTAAGAGCTCCCCGCTGTTAGTGGAAGCTATATCTGACTCGCATACAGAGCTGTCTCAAAGACCCAACTTCGTTAACCCTTTTATCATCGCCTGTGGCACAAAAAATGCAAAGTTCACCGCAATTGCCATCGTCTGTCTTCAACGCCTCATAGTTGCTCAGGCTTTACCAAGGTCCAAGCTGAATCAGGTCCTGGAGGCGTTAATGCAAGCTACATCAGCTGGTCTCGATGTACAGCTCAAGATCTTGCAAGCACTGCCCTCGCTTGTTCAGAATTATGCGTCCGATCTCAAAGGAAACTTGTTGGTGACGACACTGAACATTTGCTTTACGCTTCAGAGTAGCAAGAATGCAATTGTGAACCACACCTCAGCGGCAACGCTTCAGCAACTGGTTGTGTCCGTCTTTGACAAAGTCGTTGCCGAAGACAGTAAGTCTCTCGACAGATGAAGAAAACGGGTACTAACTCCAAGTAGAGAAGGCAGGCGAAGGATCTATGAACAGCGACGCAGAATACTCGGATACTCATCCTGCAGCAACCGATGCCTACAGAGTATGTGCTACCATGCCTTTTGTTACGATCTCTAACCTGTTTAGATCTTCAATGACCTGTGTCTCATGACAGAGAATCAACGTCCAGAGTTCATCCGTGTTTCGGGACTCCAACAGACATTTGGACTGGAACTTATTGAGTCCGTTATAACACACCATGCCACTGTCTTCAGTAAACATCCCGAGCAAGCGCAGATTCTACGCAGCAGGGTTATGCCACTTATTATAGGCGCACTAAAGGCGAAGCCCAATTTTGCAACCACGGTCCGACTGATGCGAATTCTGTACACGATGCTGCGTAGGCATATCAGCATTTTACCGTCAGAATGTGGCGAGGCGCTGGCTGTGCTAACACATATCCTTGATCAAGACGAGACCTTCTGGAAGAGAGCACTGTGCATGGAGGTTTTTCGGGGGATCTTTGCGGACCATGCTCTCCTCAGACGAATCTACGCCATGTTCGATGCTACTAAGGGGGAAAAGGATGTCCTCAAACCATTGATAGCTACTTTCGTGCGCTTAAGCTCTGAGAATCCTGCTGTGATTGGACTTGGTCCCCAGTCGTCGTTACCTACGATCAGCTCAAGCACTCAAAGCTCGTCTGAGCAAGCCATTGCTGAGGCTAGTGGCATGACTGGACTGATGACGGGACCAGTTGGGTCGGAAACCGTAACCACGGGTATCAGCACACAGTTCAGCTCAGTTCGTGTTCCGTGCATCGATCAACTTGACAAAACGGAGGCACCCGCAATCCCAGAGTCTTACCTCTACAGTCTGGTACTGGCCTGCATCTCAAATGTCTCTGATAATCTCGCAAAACTTGTCCTATCTATCACAGTTGCAAGCGAGACAAGGAACCGGAAGAGAGCTTCTAGACAAGAGTTTGGGCGTGACTCACCTGTACCTCAAAGCGAACACGACGGCGCATCGCCAAAGGGCAAGTTGGAAAGGTCGGCGTCATTCAGGAAAAACCCTGTTCCCGTGAACCCACTCTCGCTGGTAGACCATCCTCAGCATTCTGAAGTCAAGATCTGTGCTGCAATCGTCGAAGAATGCTGGCCAGCCATTCTTGCGACTTGCTCGACGTTCTTGAACGCTGCACTGGACTCGGAGTACTACCATGGATTGGTGCGTGCGTTCCAGCGATTTGCGCATGTCGCTGGTTTGTTGCAATTATCAACGCCCCGTGATGCTTTCCTTACAAGTTTAGGAAAGGCAGCTGTCCCGTCTAATCTCCTTACTGCTTGTGTGAATTCTGGCCAGGGCCGTCCTCAGACACCGAGTACACCAACCGATGGCAGTCTCTTCAGCAATGCTCGGGGACTCCTCAGCGTTGACAACCTGACACCTACCACACCTACTGGTGATAAAGGAAGGCAGGCATCATTCGATGCGTCAGTCGTCTCATTGAATACCCGCAATCTACTATGCCTGCGAGCACTTCTTAACTTGGGTATTGCGTTGGGTCCAACCTTGTCAGATGCTTGGAACATCATATTGGAGACTTTACAACAAGCAGACTTTGTACTTTACGTTAGTGGAAAGACCCCTAGCAGAGCATCAAGTCTAAACCGAGGACTTGATTCAGGAGGCGACAACGAAACGACAACGTTGATGCACAACTTCAGTTCCGAGGTTCGTGCGGTGGAAACTGCAGCCTCGAGACTCATTGAGAGCACGCTTGACTTCCCCAACGAGTCGTTTCTGGAAGTTGTGGCAGCTGTTTGCAGTCTGTTGGTGGAAAAGTTACCGGATCAGCCTGAAGCGGCCTCTCAACCCCAGATACCATCCGAGAGGCAGCAGCTCAAGGCTCCTGTCGCACAAGGTCGCAGAGCCTCTGGGCAGATGAACTCTGGATCGACACAGGAAAACAAATTCGCGCTTGCCAAGATTGGCGAGCTCGCTAATATCAATATTGAACGACTTTTGGAATACAGTCCAGAAGAATCAGGCTGGGATGTACTGACCGAAAAGCTCATCGACGCTTTGACTTCCTCAAACACAAATTCATCTGTCCGGACAAGGGCAGCTGAGATTCTTGTCAAACTGGCAGGGGAAGCTGCCAATGTTACTTCTTCGCTACCAGAGGAGGCCCGCGGCGAGAAACAACTGCGGTTCTTTGAGGCCCTTCGCATGTCACTAGAGCCTTTGCTCAAGGGAGACCGTGAGGTGTCTCTTGCAAGTCACTCAACAGATATTGATATTCACAAAATCATCCTTGACGGGCTCCAAAGTATCATTGAGAGCAATGGAGAAACACTTGTCAAGGGATGGGATATTGCCTTTGAAATCATTGGCACCATCTTTGTCACGAGAGAACTCGACCACGAGCATCGCCGCGGCTCAGTGGCTAACCCAATCCTCCTCGACACTCGATCAGCAAAGCTCATCAGGTCATCTTTTAACTCTCTTCAACTCATTTGCTCAGACTTTCTGGCCTCATTACCGAACTCGTGTTTCTTAATCCTTGTCGATAATCTCTACAAGTTTTGTTCACAAGATGACGATCTTAACATTGCATTGACTGTAAGTTTTCCGCCCTGATATCCGAGGAGTACTGACTTTTGTAGACGGTGACCTTCTTCTGGGTGTTGAGCGACTTTCTCTCTTCGAAGAACGAGTCGCTCGATATCCCTGCGGAGATGATGCAAAACACGAGCCCATCTGATCTCGAGAAAATGGCAGCTGATCATGAACACAAATGCTCTGATGCGGCGCTGTGGATGTTGCTTCTGCTCCGACTGACGAATGTAACCACTGATGATAGACTCGAGCTTCGTAACAGTGCGATTCAGACTTTGCTAAGAATTTTTGATGCATACGGCGATCGGCTTAGCTCAGAGTCATGGTCAACATGTGTCAGATCAGTTGTTTTCGAACTTCTATCATCAATCGAGCAAGAAATTAGAGTTTTGCAGTCGGGAGAAGACGAAGAAGCGGACGATAGTGACCGCGCTGAGTGGATAGAGACGGCCGTTGTGGTCCTCAACGGTATCTCAAGCCTCTTGGCTAACTATCTCGATATCCTCGCGGTCCATCACTCATTTGACGACCTGTGGAAAGAGCTGCTTGCTCACTTCGCCACTCTACTCGACTTTAAAGTCCTTGATATCAATACTGCGGTCTTCGAAGCTCTTGCTCACATCCTGTCCGAAACCAGCAATGATGGCAAGTCTGCGTTTAGCAAGACTGCAATTGATATTTCGTGGGAACTATGGGCGAGAGAGGTTCCAACTTCCAAACCTGTTGATGGAAAGGGTGAAGACAACCAAAACTGCCTCGTTGCCTATGTGTCGGTTCTGACAGAAATCTACCGACTCATACAAGAGACTCTCGAGGTGAAGAGAGTTGCCAGGATTCTGAACTTGCTCCGCGAAACCTTGGACGAAGCCACGGTCGGCGATTACGTCAAAGATATTGAGTACATGACGCAGTTGCAGGCACAAATTCTTGAAGCTGTTCAGATGATCCGAACCGACATTGAAGGCGTTCCGTCAGCCATGATCACCCAAGTTGCGGATTTTGTCGTCCTGCCATTCGTTCAAGCTAGCTCATCAAAGTCTGGCTCGAAGCGCACCTACATTGCGCTTTCCAAAATGAGCATGAAGGAACTAGAAAAGCTCATTGTCAACCATTCATCGAACTCCGATATCTATAGCACCAACTCTTTTTACAAGGCCCTGAAAGCCCTATGTAAACCTATTGCGCTGAAATATGGTTTTACTACGATCACTAAATCAATGCCGCCATGGAGGCTGGCTACCTCTACATCGCTTACTGTCCTTGAGACCACTCTTTCGCACATTGCCAGCCTGGAGCTTTCGAAAGAAGTTACCCAGAAAATTTGGACTACTGTTGTGGCCATCGCTGATGGAATCATGAGCGCGGACTGCAGTATTGCTCCCCCAGAGACGAATTTTGCCGATGACGAGAGCTTCGATATAGAATCCTTCCACAAACTACGAGAACTAATCATACCTTCTCTCGGTGCATCAGCAGTTCCCGAAAAGGCTCGGACAGCTTACGCAGAAAGTCTCTTCAAGACATCGGTAATCCATGCACCTTCACCAGAAGAGGAGTCGATCATCAACGGAACACACGAAAAGGGTCTATCAGCGCTTTATGCTCCTCGCGCAGGCCGGACCGTATCTGTACCGCCAACAAAGCGCGTGAATATGGCTTATGTCACCTGCGAGGTTTTGTTTGACATGGTTTCTGCTAGAGACGAACCAACGATTGTCATTCAGCCACCGACACCTCAGTTTCCGGATCCCAAACACAGCCGCTTTTCCGAGTCGCCAGTTACCCTCCATGCCAGGATTGCTAGCACAGCTGCACCGTTTCTCATACTTCGATGCGCATTGACATTGAGGGCATACATCGCTGACCAGCCTCTACGGGGCAGGATGCCTCAGCCCTTGAGCCAACGAAAGGAGCTGTCATGGATTTTAAGAAAACTCGTTGATTTGAAGAGCGACAAGGACTCCATTCCTGAATTGACGAATATTGAGAGCGATGGGAGGAAGCATCTTCTCAGACTTTATCCTCTTATTGTACGGGCGTCTGGCGTAGCTGGGCACGAGACGGTTAGTGTTTTATTACGAGAGGTCCTAGAAGTTGTAGGAGAAGAGCTGGGATTTTAAGGAAAAGCGTCTGGTCGAGATGACATAGATATGAATTAAATTAGACGGCCCTTGATGAGTCTGCAATAGAAAATAACACTTGATTGATTGACCGAATTCCCAAGCCAATCCCGTCTGATCCATGGTAGAGGGGTAACTTTACAGGGCACCCCCACCATCCACCATCAACGCGGGGCACCAAATTCAGACTTCAAAAAATTCGACGCTTGACATTACTTGGGTTCAAAACCATATTCGAGTCGACAGCATGGGAAAGTCCTCAAAAGATAAACGCGACGCCTACTACCGTCTCGCCAAAGAACAAGGATGGCGTGCGCGAAGTGCATTTAAGCTATTGCAGCTCGACGAGGGTAAGAATTTGCAAACAAGACCGTCTGTACTGTACGGTAATTGACTTTTATGCTCCTGTAGAATTCGATCTCTTCGCCGATGTCACTCGAGTCGTCGACCTCTGCGCCGCCCCCGGAAGTTGGTCGCAAGTACTTTCTCGCGTATTAATCAAGGGCGAGAAGTTTGGCCGGGCTGCTTGGCAGGACAAGGAAGCCAGGTTTCGACAGCAGATGCTGGGCATTCTACCCAAGGATGGCGACAGCGAGCAGCAGACAACCGAGATTCAAGAAAACGAGGAAGAGCCTACAAAGCCGCGAGAGGATGTTAAAATTGTGTCGATTGATTTACAACCTATTTCACCTCTTGCCGGTATCACCACACTTCGAGCCGATATCACACACCCTGCGACAGTGCCTCTTCTACTCTCTGCTCTTGACTCTTCCTACGACCCCAAGGCTACCGGAACACAGGCCTCGCACCCCGTCGACCTTGTTTTAAGCGATGGTGCCCCTGACGTGACTGGTCTCCATGACCTTGATATCTACGTTCAGTCCCAGCTGCTCTTTGCCGCCCTCAACCTAGCCCTCTGCGTTCTCAAGCCCGGAGGTAAATTCGTCGCAAAGATCTTCCGTGGGAGAAACGTCGACGTTCTCTACGCCCAGCTCAAGATCTTTTTTGAAAAGGTCATCGTGGCCAAGCCCCGCAGTAGTCGCGCAAGCAGCGTGGAAGCCTTTATTGTGTGCATCAACTTCCAGCCCCCGGCTGGCTTCCGCGCCAGTCTTGAAGAGCCGCTCGGTGTGGGCGGACGATTGGAGGAGATGCTCAAGGAGAAGGGAGATGTTGACATGCAGGACTCGATGGCAAAGGACGCAGGTGTTGTGGAAATGGAGGTTTACGATGAAGTGCCTGAAGACACAGAGAGAAGCAGTCGATGGGTCGCGCCGTTCATTGCCTGTGGAGATCTATCCGCCTTTGACTCCGACGCCTCGTACCAGCTCCCTGAGGACTACGTCTCTCTAGATCCCGTCCAGCCACCTATCGCTCCTCCTTACAAACGCGCCATTGAGATGCGAGCCGCCATGTCCGGATCACAGCGCTAAAAAACAAAACAAAAAAAAAACCCTTCAACCAAGAAGTAAAGAGAAAAGTCACTCAGACGTAAAGGCCATGAGTAAATGCATCGCTAGATAACAAAAAGGAAAAATCAAGAACAACACAAAGCGAAGTGCATATCAGTGCTTGGGTGCAGGCTTCTCGGCTGGACCGGCCATTTCGAGCATTACTAGGCCGGCTGACGGGCCCTTTTCGAACTCTTGAGCACCCAATTCCCTTTGATACAGTCTCGCCGCGGCTTGGTCATGGGTCATGAGAAGAAGTCCGCGCATGTGCTTCCATTCGTCGACTATCTCCTTGAGAGCTTGCATCAACCACGATGCCAATCCCCGCCGTTGGAATTCTTCGACGACGAAGACGTCTGTCAGATAGGCTAGAGTTACATAGTCGGTCACCACGCGAGCGAAACCGACCATCTTGTGCGGAGAACCATCTTTTGGCGAAGCGATGCCGTTTCCTGGATTATTCGTTACCAAAGGGACAAACGCAGGATTAGACAACTTACTCTTCATTTCCTCGGCAGTCTGAGGAGTATAGTACACGGCCAGGGTCAGGCAGTTATCCAGCACCCTCTGGAGTTGTCCGTTTGGTAAGGGGCTGCTCCACCAGTTGTCATCGAGGGACTTGTTGAAGGTTCGGGGGCATAGATAGGACTTGTCGTTTGTGAGGAAGAAGTTATCGCGGTACCAGAACCGAGGTGCACCTTCGGCTTGGTTCAAAGAATCGTGGGAACCCATGTTGATGAATATACGAACTGACGACGACGATGTTTGTTTCTTGAGTGTCTGAAGAAAGGTCTGCTGTTTTCGTGAGAGGTTCCAGGGCGTTTTGGATTGGAATTTGTAAGTGACGAAGAGCGGTCAGCGGTACTTGAATTGAAACTCTGCAAGCAAGAGAGCTCTCTCTCTCCCTGTTAGTCGACAAGACAAGGATCGTGACAATGATGTAGTCGTCAGCGCACAGAGGGTGTACGGCTAGCGGCGGGCTTTTGCTTGGCGGGGGAGGAGGGAACAAAACAGGGCGTGTGATGGCGAGTTTAGTAGGTGTTTGACTCGTAGAAGTAACGGTTCGTTGTAGAGATGGTCATGTGGGAACGGGAAGCAAGGTTTTGCGGGGGAAGCGAGACAAAGACAGATAGTCTAGAGTAAGACAGACGGTCAATCAATCAAGGGATGGTTAATCAAGTTCTAATCAAGGTATGATGTTGTATGAAGCAGAGTGATGCATACAAAAGACTCGACCACTTGAAGTCATCTTTACCATAGAAGCACGCTTTTTTTCTTTTGGGGATATTGATTTATTCTTGATCTTTATATGCATCTCACAAGCAAGGCACAACCAGAAATGAATGCATCTTGAAGTTTGATGTACAACATCAGGGACAAGCCCATGAGCTAAGACGCCCTCTTAGTGCTAGATTGTCATTTGATAACGCGCTTTGGTTGACGGACCTATCAGCTTCAACGCCCTATTGCTCGTCGTGGTGGAACCTGGGGGATCTTATTAACGGCGGGAGGGCGGAAAAGGCGGGGGGTGACCGGGGGGGTTAGATGAGTTGGATTTTGCTAAAGTAAATAAAACTGCCATGGGAGAGAGGAAGGGATAA
>JAAVUE010000232.1:0-18028 GCA_014898975.1 Fusarium nodosum | reverse complement strand
CCCCCCTCCTTTGCCCGCGTCCGTTGCATCTTCTGTCAGTCACAAACATCCACCAGCATCCCTGCAGCTTTTTAGCACCGGCAGATGGCCCTTGTCTGCCGTTGTTTTTCATGATATCACCCTGCCATCCGTTGTTGTGACTGTGATTGCGATTACGACTGCATGCATTTCTTTACGACCGTCAGCTCATAATACACTCAGAAGGTGAATGGAGTACCCCATCAACATCATTATTCAAGTGATGCAAACGCTACCGAAAAAAGTACAATAAACCTATGTTACAATTATCACCACCTTTCTGCAGTGTGCTCCGCCTTTATTGGTGTTCCATACGACACTTTCTCAACACCACTTTTTTGACCGGACAGTATTTAGTGCTCTCAGTAACTGGCTTGCTCCATCTGGTACACTGCTGTCTTAGCACGTTCTCGCACGTCCAAATCCCCATCACCCTTCTTCAGAGCTTCCATTTTGCTAGAGAAGCCAAGCTTTCGTAGTTCCAGCGCTCGGAGAGCACACGCCTGAGCCTCACTATCATCGTCTTTGTATGTGAGATTGATAATAACGTGACACAAAGCGACCCTCACTTCTCGATCTTTGCTGTTAGCCTGCTGCGCAAGTAGCTTCATTAGATCTGTTTGCGCAATGATCATTTGTTGATGGCGCGGGATGCTCGCCGCGATATGCGACAGGATGTATAACACGGCCACCACAAGCTTAGCCTGGGGATGGAATACCCTAGTATCTCGCCCCGTCACCGTAGCTCGGTGGCTGAAAGGCCGGTACACCTTTGCCCGTAGTTTTGATGTTAGGACGTTGAAGAATTCGGCAGTCTCAAATTCCTGCAACAGAAAATCGATCATTTCAGATGTTTCGTTTGCCGTCTCTGGCGACTGGCCACTTCTCGGTCTTCCAATCAGGTTTCGGATCATATGCAGGCCTTGTTCCTGAATCGCCAAGTCATCGTTCCGTGCTCTCTTGGCCGGATTCAGCTCGGATTCTCGCACTGTTGTGAGCTTGTCTTCCGCTTGACGAAGCCTTGAAGAGTTGGCTGCGTCAAGTTCTCGGAGTATTCCGTTTGAACCGTATATCCATACATGTCGCTCGTCAGATATTTGCATATCTACGTCGTCTCTCCCCTCGTGCAAGGCCATGTCTTCTGTATCATCGCGTATGAGCTGCAGCAGCCACTGTGACCCAAGCCTTGCCAAGCACGCCTTCTTCAAGTCGGGTCCGGCGGCATCCACAACATGTTTGAGCGCCCATAGTCCATTGAGGCGAAGAGCCGGGTTTTCCGAGTGGGCGTGGTCGCAAAGGATGGGTACAACTCCCCTTTCTTCAAGAAGCTGCAAGAGTTAGTGACTCGCTCTTGCAAGTAGACGACCTTTCAGACTCACCTCGCGTACCGGGCTTACTTCCAGAACTAGATTGCAAACAGCAGAAGTAGCAGCCACCTGGACGTTAACATCTGGATGCTTCATGAGATGCAAAACAGGGATGGCAACACCATAATCGACAAGTAATGTTCGCAAGATGCTCACCGAGCGAGAAAGCATCCTAAGAACATGACATCCGGCGGCGATCACGGAGGCAGGATTCGTGCCATATCCGGGGGTTTCCTCATTCCTGCTAGAATCGGTGCCCGTCCTTTCTGGAGCACGCTCATTTGGTGTCTGTGGTTTTCTCGGATACTCCGAAAGCGACTCAACGACGAGTGTAACCAAACTATTGGATACAAACTCCTTTCTGTAGTCTTCCTTGCCCCCTGCGAGAGCGGCGATGGCCTTCAAGGTGCTTTCGCGCACTTTGAGCCGGTGAACTAAGAGCTCGTTTTGACCCTCCTTTCCAAGCCGAGCCATTGGAGAGTTATTCTCAACGTCCATTTCGATATCTCCTTGCGGGGACCAGTAGTGAGACTGTTCGCTTTCCTTGACGGGCTGGTAAGCATGCTTGAGAAGTTGGCTAAGGACAGGCACGCCCTGACACTCGAAAGCTGCCTTTTGAAGGTACTCGCTGTCCGTAATCATGCGAGCCAGAACAACCGGTGCGCGCTCGAGAATTGTGCGTTTAGTAGCGATATCGACCTCGTTAACATCTGAAATCTCCTTATCGTTCTTCGAGATTAATTCGACCAGTAGAGGGACCACAAGGAGACCCAGGCTTGCTTCCCTTGAGCCCTTGCTTGTTACACCACCCTTGATAAGGGCAGCAAGAACAGATGTGGCGAGAAGACGTTCGTATTCATCGGAGCGTCTCACCAGATTCACCAGCCAGGGAATAAAGGGGCTCTCAATCTCACCAGTACTTCCTCCATTGGATCCTACCGGCGAGTAACGAGAAGCTTCCCACAAAGCCGATGAGCTGAATTTGCTCACAGATGATCTACCAGAGGATTGTGAGTCCGATGAGCCACTATGAAGCGCACTTTGAGATGACGCCGATGTGCTTCGAGGCAGATTGATTGGAAGCATGTACTCCATGGCAGTCACGGGTTGCTGACGGCTATTAGACCCTGTCTGTTCCACATCTAAAATTTTGGCGGATTCAAATTTGATCGGAGGGAAAATAGCAAGGATGGACGGCGAGTGGGCTAATCTGTTTGCCCGATATTTCGAATCTCCCAAGATAGCAGTGACGGCCTCAAGTATCGAGCCGAGTCGCAAAGTCTTGGGAGCAGGATCGGGGAAGGCCTCAAAAAGACCATCATCACGTGCTAGAGAATCAGCACCAGGGATAACCTCCCCGCGAAGGACAGCAACGCTGGCCAGCCGTGTTGCTAATGCATCCAGGATACCGGAAGTGGCCAGAGCTTGTTGGTGATGTTCTTGGTGACAAAGCCTAGATATCAAGCCCGCTGCAAGCGTGACTTGGGATTGCAGAATGTTATCCGTAGAGGTAACGGATAGCATTGACCCAAATGAATCGAGGTATTCGGTAGAGAGAACGGTAGCGGCAAGTGTTTCGATATTGAGATCTGAAGACGGCGCAGCCAGTACACAAGCATCGGCAACATCAGTCAGTGCTTTGAGTGCGGCTACGACAAGTTGCGGTACGTTGGTAAACGGCGATATGTTGGCCATGAGAGCAGGGATTGCCTGCGCGGAACTGAGAGGCGCAAGGAAAGTAGGACCTCCTATTGATGTCCATCAGCAACTACCACAACCTATACAGGCAATGTTCTTTGAAGCATACCATTCGCAAAGCAGGCTATCAGTTGTATTGCTTGTAAACGCATGCGCTCATCTTCCGATAAGGGCCTTTGCGCCTGAGGAGATCGAGAGTCCTTGCCAGTCGGTTTGGAAGACGATGTAGCCTCGATCAATGTTCTGACGATAGGCTCAAGTACACCCAGACCAATCCATTGCTCCTTTCTTTGGGCGTGACCGACGATCTCGTTCTTGAGGGCCCGTAGAGCTGCGGTGCGCTCAGTCAAGCTCCTAGCGTCCTGTAACTGAGCCAGTATCGGATGGCTTTGCGCTGCAGCCATGATGACGGCTTATTTATTATTGTAGGAATTGTCGATAATGTCGTAGTCGCAGGTGATTTATACTAGGTAGATAATAAGCGGGATCGTATCTCGATGGAGGAGAAATTTAGCAATGTGGGTTTCGTGCTTTGAAGGCAGTATGAATTGAAAAAATTAAAGGACAATGCAAATGATGCTGGTTGGCGCCTTCCTATCCAATGAAGGTCGATGCTCTGGTAACTTCCGACACTCTCCTGATGAGGAGAAGAACAAAAAAGAATAAATTAGGGATACGAATGATTCAAGAAGGTACAAATGCAAGGTGGTTGAATTCTTTTGCTGCTGGAATCAATTCTTAAAATCATTAAACACGCGGGTTTGCTGCTGCATCAGAGCCAGTCCGGGGAAACATGGTGTCGTAGATCACGTCAAGCAAAGCAAAGCGGATTCCAGCATGCGGCACGTGCTACTACCTTATCGGACTGATAAGAGTGTAACCACATAATGTGGCGTTACTCTTCATCAGCCACTATTACTGAAGAGCAAGGGAATACCTACAAGTGCTTGTTGAATGACTGAATCCTGATTGTGTTCAGGAGGACTTTGTGAGAATACTATCGAGAAACTTATTGCAATAGCAGCCGACAAGACATCCATTACTTTGCTTTCGCAGTTATGCCTTTCGGTAACAGATGGTTCCTGCATTGTGTCTTGGGCCAGACAATGTGGGGGGAAATACTTTTGGTTTATTCGATCAACAGCTATGAATATGGTCCAGGTAAGTAGAACGCACTATGATATGTAAATCTACTTGGCGATAGTAACAAAACATAGTAAGATGACTTAAGTTGAAACAAGAAAGGTGGAGGATAATAAATCTTTCTGAGTTTGAATAGCATCGGTCTTGACAAGCCCAAACCATACCTCACGCCTCCATTCGATGCGCGACAAGTGATAGTCCACACCGGAGGCTCATCGGAGACAAGGCTGGCTGGGAACCTTTCTCTTGTGTGCATCTTATCTTATTTAGCTCTGTGGAGTTGACTCAACTTGGGGCTAGTCGACTGTTTCAACAATATCGCTCCGCAGCATCAATCTCCTCCACGATACTCTAATCCTTCACCGAGCTCCTAACTGAGGATGATCCGCATCAGCGCATAAAACTGGCTCTCAATGTGCCGGGGCCGTGAGTTATCCTCTGACCTTTGGCGGAGCGTTATTCCCTCCACGTTGCGTATCGAGTGGCTCACGAACGTCGCATAGCGGCCAACATGTACGAGGCTCTTTCTGGGGAATGAACGTGCATCCCGTCTGGGGTAATCTAAACGTCCAATGCCAAAGGGGGTAACTGTAGTGTTAGAAAAGCATCCCCATTCCAGTCCGATACTGTGTCTGTATTTTATTAATCGTGAAAAGGCTCGCTCGAGCACCCAGAATAATTCTAGTAATCAGGCAATGTACTAAGAAAACCCATTTAAGAAGCTATCGTCAATTCACGTAGAATAACCTGCCATAACAACTGATTTTTAGCGTGGGTGTGTCTTATGAAGACACAATCTGACGCTATCCCCAACTCATTATTAACCAATCGTGGTTCAAGAGGGGAAAAGAGCCTTTTCTTCTTTTTTTCTCTCTTTTGCCGCCATTGTCGAGCCCCTTGGAGAGGAAATATTTCCGTGCTCGACGGGAAAAACTCTTCTAACTTCATGTTAGGGCTTGCAGAGGTAGGATTCGTTGTTCTACCCGAGTCATGGTGCCAAGTTCGGGTTGCCAAGATGAATGGGGATCTCGTCAAATGAGCAACCTATGGCATTTGCGATGGAGAGAGTGGCTTCTCACCAGGTCCCCACTGGCGAGAAATTCTACACTTGTCCTGGGGCTGTCACCTCACTTCTCAGCGCGGTCCGGCCTTCACTGCAGTCCCAAAGTCCCCTAGAAAGAAAGATTTGAACCCCCCGGCACCCCGGCTCCGGGCTTGTCCGTAGCCTTCTTCTTTTAGCAAGTTACTGGACCTGATCTTTATCCACACCCACTCATACTCTCTCTCTCACCCAATGCGTTGAAGCCCACCCATCGTCATCCCAGAGCCAAACTCTTTGTCCGCGTGCCGACCATTATTTACCTACCGTACCAACATAGCAGCCCAGGCCATTTTGGGATCTCTGGCTAGTCTTTTAGTTTGGTCCCCCTCGGTGAGCGTTCTGGTACATAGCGCAGTGCCTGACTTTCCAGATTGCGCCAGCACCAGCGCCGCGCCCACATGGGAGGAATCGATCCAACGCCATGATCTAATTCGCGATTTGGCTTGACTCCAGCTAGCTTATCCCCGGCTTGAACCCTCGACAGTGACTTCTACATACTTACTCGTCCTGTCTGTTGCCACTTGCCAACATCTTGCAAAACAAATCCTTGTCTCTGCTTTACCGACTTTCAACATCGGATCCTTCTTTCAGCCCTACCACATACAACCTGTCCGGCAAAGGCTAATCGCACAATTCAACTATTGCAAAACCCCTCGACCCCCCAAACGACCCCGACGAACCGACAACTCGACGATGCGCCGCAAATCATGCTGAAGACGTCGCCAGCTCTGTCCGCTTCCGCCAATGCCTCACCTACCGCTTTTCGATATGCGACCTCATCTCCTCAGCACTCCTCCAAGCCTTCGCCAGCTCTCCGGCGACGGCCTTCTACCCGCTCCAACGCTTCGTCTCCCGCCGACGCCATGAAGTCCTCCCCGATACAACGCCCGAGACAATTCGTCGCAAATGATTCAGGCATACATGGCTCCCCTAACGAAGCCCAACAGCCACCGTCCTCACTCTCCCAAAAGGGCTCTGCACAACCTTCGCAATCACCCCATCCTGCTCCCCCTTCACGATCCTCCCAAGACCAACCTGTGCAACCAGGTCAATCTCTAAGCGGGGTTTCACCAACTAAACGTCGAGGCTCACCCGCTCCGATTGATCCCCAGGCCACTGTCGCTTCAAACTCGTCACCACAGACGAGCAAACGTGCAAAACCAGATACGCCGCCGTCAAAAGTGCTACCAGACCGCTATGAATTATGTGCCATCGAGGACATGGTGGAACTAGTTGCGCATATGCTGTCAGAGCTGATCACCACAAATGACGCCATTCGAATATCAAATGGCGGTTTGACACGCTTTCACTCAAGGTACGGTGGCTCCTCCATCGTGAATCCGGGACTAAGAACTAACATGTATTTAGAACTCCGCCCGGAATATCAGTTCGAGATTATCTGCACCGTTTGGCTCGTCATGCGACCTTGACACCACCACTTCTCTTAGCGATGGTCTACTATATTGATCGGCTTTGTGCTATGTATCAAGAATTCACTATTAATACGTTGACCGTGCATCGGTTTCTTATAACCGCAGCGACAGTTGCAGCCAAAGGGTTATCAGACTCTTTTTGGAATAACACCACCTATGCCCGGGTTGGTGGAGTTCGAGTTGCCGAACTCAAATTACTAGAATTGGAATTCCTTTACCGCGTGGATTGGAAAATCGTTCCAAATCCCGAAGTTCTCGTTGCATATTACAAGGGTCTTGTGGAGCGAACACCCGGATACGTGCTAGAGTCGGATGGTTCCGACGAAGAGGACGAAGAGGACGACGACGAAGATATCGAGGACGGCGATAACGCTGCTTTGGAGGACTAAAATCGTGGAACGATTGGCTCTCAATACGATACCGAGACATAGATGATCCGCTCCATCTCTGCGGATCGAACAGGGAAGCCAGAGGATACCGTGCCTCAACGAGGATCACGCCACAAATAGGGACGAGGGCATAGTGAGAAGATCAAGGGATGATTATGCATAGCACAACATTTGTAGGCGTTTTGGGCCAGGCGATTTATTCGATTGTATTATGATGGTTACTAAGGAAGGAAAGGCAACGGATGATTTATATATTTCAAAGGCGAGAAGCCACACTCTAGATTCAAACGTTTTCAAACATAACCGGAACTTACTAGAATTTCTTAATCATTTTCGTGCAATCATAAAGGGGTTACTCAAGCAACTTATTCAGTCCTATACATAAGTAGGTACCATATAAAGCATCAAGTTCATGAGTGTCAGGTTTGCTGACATTTAAATTAACCGATGATCACCCGCCATAGAGTGAAGTTACCTCCCATGTGTCGTTTCGAAGCTCCGATAGCTACTGTCCCTCTACATTATCGTCATCTCCCCGAATATCAAGAGGAATTCCAATTCACCACACACAATGAGGATCGCGAGTTTTCTGTCGACAATCTGCGCTGCCGCGCTTGTTGTAGCCGAGCAGCGCACCGCCCAAATCTATGTCCAGCCCATTCAATCCTCACCCTCACTACCTCAACCCCTAGCCGAGATCGCCTACGACGCCGCCTCCCTCATCTCCACCGAGGTTGTTTCCTACGAGGCGCCTGAGCTACATGAGACGGCGTCGCTTGTCCGCGTCGGTATCTACGATCCCAAGTCTGAGAAATGGATTGCTGGAACCACTGCTGCTTCGACGGAGAACTTTGACCGTGGTTACGCCCCTACAATATTGCTCTCCGTAGATGAGAGCGGTGATGTACGCAGTGTGACCCTGAAAGGTGTCAGAGTTGATGCTGGGCAGACAAGGGATTTTGGACCCAAGGCGATTGTGATCGCGGACAAGAAGGGAAGCCAACCGGAGCTGAACAAGCCAGTTGTACTGTCACCTGGCGGTAGAAAGGCTGCTGAGGAGGAGCCCAAATCATTTTTGCAAAAGTAAGTCGTTTTGACAAGAGGAAATATCTTAGGGTAAGACGCTAACATTCAACTAGGTACTGGTGGCTCATCGCCATCGTGGTGGTTATGTCTCTGGCTGGAGGCGAGAAATAGAGTATTCAATATGTACAAGGAAGGACACAACACCAAAACCGATTATCGCCATGCATTGCAGTAGAGACTTTTGATCGATAACTTGACGTCGGAGTTGGTGGCGTAGAATGAGCTTTCATCAGGAGCTTGTCGTGTCTAGTAACTATCTACCTACCTACTAACTTATCTATGGAGCGTCAGTCGAATCTTGCAAAGTTACAAAAAGACTACTCAGTGGCATCCCTGCGCCGCTATGCTATATGTCTATATGCTTTGTTTAAGGTATCTATTGAAGGCTCATTCGACAGTATTGAAATCTCTGCGTAGTTCGCCGTCAGAGTGAAGGCTTTGGAATATATCGTATGGGTGGGTGGCTGTGTAACTGACCGGAAAACTCAACGGTCCACGAGCGATAGGTCCTAGTCTCAATATAGAGGACGTAGGTTTGTTGACATTCTTTATCATCAGATGTATTGAAAATGCTTCACGGGTTACCTCGAGCTCGTTACGCAGCAAGAGAAGCTCAACTATCGACTTTCGAAGTATGATAACAGACACCATTATCGCGATTCGTCGAGATGATTGCAAACCTGGGTCGGGGTTGCGCATTCGCTCTCGGCCTATAAAAAAATTCAAGTCCATGCCAACCTTTCAGAGAATATCAACGGCTTTATAGGTAGTTATTAAGTCACTCAGGGGCATGTAATGAGCAATGGCTCTTTCGAAAGTTTCCTCCCTGAGATATCGTTGAGGACAGTGGTCCCTAGGCAATAGTTGCACGGATTGAACACGGGGGGGAGAGCATATTTCGACAGTTTATGTCAAGCTTCTCGAATATTGTCTCAGAATGATTCGTGCATCCTTTGATGGTTCCATGCCATGGGAATCTTGCGTATTGCTGAATAGACTACTGGATGAGGAGAGGTATGGAACCCGAGTGAAGCTGAGCTCTAGTCAAGCTAAGCTATGTTGGGACTAGCATCATCTGGTTGCTGGGCTGGTGCCTTTGGTTGGATACGATGGAGTCTGGTACCTTACTAGGTGCTTTAAATCTGCTTGTCGCAACTGCACGCGCGCCCCAGGCCCAATCCACTCAGAGCTCCTACGCCGCATTTCAACCCTCCAACCCATCTTCTTCTTTACTTCAATTCACACCGCTACCAAAAAAGATCACAACACTTTCAATTCCATCAACACCCCAAATAACAATCTCCAAAGCAAAAATGTCTGACAACAGTGCTACCATTCCCCAGGACCCTACCCAGGTTCAGGACCAGACCCTGGCCGAGAACAAGGGAAAGGGCAAGGCTCTCGCTGAGCAGGTCACTGAGGACACTGCCATGGATGAGGATGATGACGATGATGAGAGCGATGAAGAGGACGAGGTATGTTTTTATTGCCACTCTGCTGCTCACATTTTGAAACAATGCTAATATGGCTTTCTTAGGTCGCCGAGGCTGGTAATTACACCTACATACATCACTTAGACCGTGAACCAAGCTAACCAGCGTGTGCAGACGAGGATGGCTTGGAGGAGATTGACCCCAACAACATTGTCGAGGGCCGCCGCACCCGCGGTGCCCAGATCGACTTCGCCAAGGCCGCAGAGCAACACCCTGCCGAGGATGAGGACGAGGAAGACGACGAGGACTTCCAGCCCGCCGAGGATAAGGACACCAAGATGTCCGACTAGATGCACGTCGCGACTTTCACTCCCGACGAACCGGTCTACACAGGGTGGAATGGGTACGATGTTATGATTTTGGAACTGAGCAATAAACAAAAGGGATGGAGCGTGGATGATTATACCTGTTTTACCCACGACCCCCAGACACATACTCGGGGGTCTAGGCGGCATGGAGTCGTGGATAGCATCGGCCACCTTTAGCATTCACCTGCTTTGCATATATTCTGTACGCTTACAGTTCACGTGTAGGAAGAGAAATCTATAATGGCATTAATACAGCCAAAAACTCGGTGTCAACGTGAGGAGTTTGTGTTGTTTCTCACTAGCTTTAGTACAGTGGATGTTGTAGCTACGCTCGAGCTCCCAACTGCCATGCGCTGTCGCTGGATCTTTGGTACACGCATATCAATCTCAAATACCTAATCACGGAAACTTCGTAGCTTTGTACATAAATAAATATCTACTTAGGTACCTAATCAAGAAGCCACATTAACAAATACCGTCCTAGAGAATCAACATTCGGTTCTTGTTCCTCGAAAGAAAACATACCATGACACGGGATTGGACAGCCCCTCGGTACGTACCATCCGTGCTCCCCCAATGAGCCATAGCCAGACCGCTGTCATCGGATCGGCCTAGAGAACACCTAAGAAAAACAACCAGGGTATCGTAGGGGGCAGAATCCAAGATTCGCGAACCCCTCGATCATTTTTTAACACTTCATCCCCTAAATTCACAAACCGCCTCTTGGGTTTTCCTTACTAGCTGTGCGGTTCGAATAAATAGCCATGGCGCAACGGTACGAAGTCCTCAATCATGTGTGGCGAACCCACATTACCACAAACTCATGATGGGATTCGGAGGACAATCAACTGACAGCGCATCTTTAGATTCGGCGCTTCGTCGCTTCATCAGCGTGACTCGCGCAGCGCTCTCTTCGAGGGATACAACGGCGACGCAACCTCGCGGCGACCTGTCAGCGCAAGTCCTAACCGAGGATATGGCTACGGCGGATACGGCGCCCCTTCTCCCTCCCCTCTAGGACAGGGTGGCTTCGACAGTTCAAGGCCCGCTTCATTTCGCTCTGCGACGCCGAACAAGAGAGGCCAATATAGCGATGCGGTTCTCAACGAGCTTGAGAGTCAGAACGATGCGCAGGTGGAGGGTATTCTGGGCAAGGTCAAGGTGCTCAAGGACGTGGGTTTTCCCTTTGTCCAGGTTATGTCGGGCTGGACAACTAACATGTGATTTTTAGATGACTGTTGCTATCGGAGACGAGATTCGTGAGTCCTCAGCGTTGGCGGAGAAGATGAACGATACTTTCGACTCGACTCGCCTGCGTCTCAGGGGTACCATGAACCGCATGCTTGTCATGGCTCAGCGCACTGGTGTGGGATGGAAGGTCTGGCTTATCTTTTTTGCCGCCGTCATCGTGCTCTTTATTTACGTATGGCTGTTTTGATCAAGCACACCCGGTCACACGACAGGACTTATCGATTGACTCAAGGTGGTTCTAGAGGGCCGCCATTTAATTGCGAAAAAGTAGGAACAGGAGGCTGTATTATTTGAACTGTGGAATGGCGTTTGGCTGGGCGTTCTGACATTTAATTTACAAGTACTGCATGATGATTCGGGATCAAGGAAGAAGCATCACATCACATCACCGCAACGACCAAAAAGTTGCCCCATCTTACAAAGATTGTAATCACACACACTTCTGGGCAAGCCTGTGGCAAGCAAGCTGCGAAAAAGCAGAGAGCGCTCAATTCTTCAATTCTGTCTCGATAACGAACAATGAATGGGTATATAGCAATGCTGTCTGAACTAAATTTATTTCTTCGGTTGTGGTCGTGTCGCATTAGTCGTAACTGTGTTAGCTATCATTGACGAGCACGTCGTCCGACGGGACTGCTGTGCATGAAGCTGCTGCCGTCTTGGGAGAGCAAGTTGCTCAGATCCATGCTGGCGCGAGGATGTGACATGAGTGACCGACCGCCATGGAAGGTGGGTGACATGGGCGGTGGGAGAGTCGTAGAGCGAGGTTGGAAACTGGTATCAATATCCTCCTCCTCCTCATCTTCCTCGTCGCTGCTGGAGCGCTGTTCGCTGCTCGATAATTCAGCTTCAGAGTCGGTGTGCTCATAACCCTGACTCTCTGCCTCGGGGATGTCTTCGTCAAGATCGGCTTCCATGTCCATGCCAAGGTCATCATCCTGAACGAAATCATCCTCGTCGAGAAGTTGACCATTAGTCTCTTCTTCTTCGTATTCTTCCGCTTCGCCGTACATGTCATTAGCATCTGGCTCGCCGCGTACAAGTGCTTCGCGGAAAGCGTCGTCGCCCATTCGCATGTGTGTAGCCATGAGATTGTTCTGACGCTCTGCCCTCAGGGCTTCATCATCTGTCTCTTCGCCGTCTCCCTCTCCCTCCTCCTCTTCTTCTTCGTCCTCCTCTTCCTCTTCCTCTTCGTCGTCATCGTCATCAAAGCCATAATCTTCATCAGCATCTGGGATTTCATCATCTAGGTCCTGCGCTCCGTCAAGCTGCACATCGTCCATCGTGCCTTCTTCACCAGGCGCGCCCTCAGCTTCAGCCTCAGCTAGCTCCTGTGCTAATTGTTCTCGGCGCATTGCTTCTTGGTGTTCCTCTTGCTCTCGCTTCTCTTCACGCATCTGATGAAGTGTCTTGGGAACACCCGGAGGTTTCAACCAACCGCTTCCATAGTTCTGGACATTCAATCGCCTTCGCTGCATGTACTGCTCATCAGCAGCAAGTCGAGCGAGAGCTGATCGCTCGATGATTTTGGTACGTTGTCGCGCTTGGTTGGCGCCATGTTGTTGGTTATGCGCGCCTTCGTTGAAGTCGTCGAGAGGCCCAGGTGGGATGTAAGGGCTGCGAGAGGATCTATACCACAGAGAATGCGACTGAAATTGTTAGGATGTAAGCGTGACTTGAATTGGATAATCCTTACGTCTCGCGGTGTAAAGTCTGGTAGTGTGATGAACATGAATATCAGTTTCAGAACGCGCTCGCGTCAAGCCAGTAAGTGTAGCTGTTGCTATTCGTGAGGTTGTATTTGCATTTGATTTCCAGGCCAACATAAAGTTATCTAGTTACTACTTCGTACCTGCCAACCTAATGGCGGGGCAGCTCACGCCATAGACGCGGCGGCGCGTTTAGTAGCCGCCATGGTGGAAACACGTCGTCAAAACAATGCAACGTTATAAAGAAAGATTCATCGATTATCAACTGAACGGGAATTCGGCAGCTATTTGGCTGGATCGATGAGATGCTGATTACAACGAGGGTGGTCAGAGACGTGAATCGGTCAGCTTGTCCTACCCCCCCAAGCATCCAGACAACATTTCTCAGCGGCTATGTCGGCTTGGTAGAAGCGGTTTACAGCAAATTTCCTATGGTTCTAGAGTCTAGACTTATGCAACTTGATGCCTGGGAAATGAAACCCCCAGAGAGCGACTACAACTCTGTTGATCTGGAACTGAAGTGCAACTCACCACCTGCCGAAGTCATCAAGCCAAGCTCATTTGCTGTACAGTTTCGATTCGGCTTTTTATGATCTGATTGATCATTAAGGACTGGTGGTTTATTCATTTTGTGAGATAACTGAAATATTGATCGTTGGTGTGCCTTGCTCGACATGGATAGATAGCATCTAGACATACTCCTGCAGCGTCACTTGCGTTTCTGCGCTAGAACCCTTGTCTGGCTTCATGCAAAGAATAATACCTGGACAATACAGACAGTATGAGTCTAGAGGAGCCACCTGGTAATTTACCCTGGCGCGACACTTCGGACCTGGATGGGCATCGGAAGATGTCGGAATGAAGATGTGAGTGAGAGAGGCAACAAGACCATGGAGTAACGCAGAGTCAGAGACTAGAAAGCAAGCCCGGGGTTTGGCCGTGAAGACTGTCGGTGTCTCTCCGTGGATTGAGGTCTTTTTACCCATTACTCCTATGGGGCAGTTCGGCGATCGGGAACTTGGAGTCTGGGCATTGGCATCTCTGGTTCACAGGCTGAATGAAACTCGGATTAACGGCTCCGCAAGACCGTGAGAACGTATGGATACACAGAGATCCAGAAAAGGCCGAACTCGCTACTTGCCTACTAGGCATGGTCCACAGTGGTAAGTAGGCAGAAGGAGCTCCGCAAAAGTAGGCCAACTGCGCTGCTTGCTTTGTTATTTATAATCTCTCAACGCTCGATTTAAGCTGTTGTTGGTAGGAAGGTATCCATTCGACCGCTGGTTTAGCATATTCTACAAGTACGTACCTATTATAGTATCAACGCCGAAAGATAAGCAATTGTGGCTCACACGCTAGAATAACTGCGGTACAGACAGGCCTGGCTGACTGTATTGCTTGAAATGTGACCGAGCAAAGGTCGTTCGCCTGGGTAGGCACTCGTGGAAGACTAGTGGCTTCAATGGTTACTTTATTATGTAGGAGTCATCCATGGAAAACGAGCAATGCCCTCCCTAACCATGTATTAGAGACATAGACAAATAGGATCCTTGAGAATGTTCAGATGCCGTCTTTCCCCAGACATGTGCTTCTTCACCACCAACGGGAGTCAAAAGTATCTGTCCCTTTGTCATTGGCTACAGGTCCCATACCGGTTCGAGTTGCCAAAGGAAGTGACGTCTTTAATACAAGCCCAACTGCAACATTAACAAACGAAGACAGGCCAGGGTCCCCGCAGGGACTCCCGAAGCATGGTGAGACAGCGACACAGAATGCGCGATGGCGTCGACTAAGGTCCAGTAAGGTAAAGTAGACGATCTTCTTCTGGCCTTGGCGCACACTAATAGCTGCCGTGTGGTGTGTGCGCAACATGTACGGCACGAGCTTGTGCTTGTTCTGTTTTAGCGTCTACTGCGCCAGAGATAAGAAAACTGCATGAGTCTGGGGAAGTTGATTGGTTGCCTCCTCTGATTTTATGTTGTCCATCTTTTGACTGTCAAGTGTGAGATAATGGGGTGACGGCGATGAATATCACACGTTCAAGTGCATCTATGATTCAAGGCGAGGCGCCGGTCCTAACTCTCACACTCGGAATCTCGAGATGGGGTTTAGGACCTCGGCTGGCCATTCTGACTCTGGCTCTGAGATGCGCTCGGCGATTCTCGAAAAAAACACCCCGAAAACCTCCACTACACAATGCAGTATAGTCTGCTTCCACGCCAGTGTACTATGTAAAAAGAGGGATGTTTGTTACCCAAGTTTGGTACATAGCAATTGGTATTACTGAGGCAAATAAATGAGGTAGGGAAAATGGTCTCATGCTTGCGTCGACGTGGCATACTTTAGCAGAGACAATCTTGAAGATCAGAGCCAGACTACTTACTACCTTGAACCCCAAACACAAGTATGTAGGTAGTTTATATGTTCATATGATTCCGTCCATTATAAGCTCACAGGCCTATTTTACGTGCCATACCAAATGACAACACACAAGCATAACATTATGACAATCTCGCGTTTGCGTTTGCATTTGCATGTACAACACTGTACGTAGGGATGCGGAGAGCATCTCAGTCATCGCGGAATCACATCTCAAATCTCGCACAGCACAACAGATGCTACACCCAGTTCCTCGGAGGTGTACTGTAGTGTGGCATACATGCCTTAGTAGCCCGTGGTGAAGGATGGGGGTTTCGTGTGTAGTAGACGAATCAGACCTCATTGAGGTCCCCCCGTACTCTGTTCAATACGTCAAAGGCCCCTCTTCATCTTGCCTTACCCTGTCTCTAGAGAAAAAGACAACGTGAGCGCGACATCGGCTTTGAAAATGGCAAGCCATGATTGGCGTCGCAAGTTGAAAAGTCGAGCTGATCCCTGCAAAGAGAGGTTTAACGTTCCAGCCAGCGCCGCACGGATTAGCAGCATCTTGAACAGACCCTGGGGCCTATCCTTGTCTTGTCCTGATCCTAGCTCCGAGGCAAGGTGCTCAACGGGAGTCGGAGTGCGGTCGTAAGTGGTTGGCTCGTGGCTAGCGGCAAAGCAATCCATCCCTCGACCACAATTTCTCTTACACGAAACCATGTTGCAAACCTATTCACAGATTGACAGCTTGGCAGCGGATAGGCGATAGATATGCGATGATAGCAGTGGTGCTCTGTGATTGATTGGATGGCTCTCAGCCTCGAGTCTCAGTTGCTCTTCCTCTCCACGTCGGTTAAAACAGATTAGGCTTGAGATGAATGCGGAGAGCGGAGCACGGCGTAGGGAGAGGGCGGAGAGGAGAGGAGAGGAACGAGATCATCCCAGCGGAAAATAAGAGCGGCAAAATGAGGCTATTCGTGAATATTAGGTAGGTACTAACCGTACTATGTAATAATATCTGTGACTGTAATGATGCACAACCATCAATTTCATTGGCCGCATACTGTCTTGACGAGACACTCTTGAATTGCCAAGTCAGATCAGTGGTAGTGAAAAGGGTCAATCAAGAGCCAGGTAACGCCGTCGAGTGGATAAATTGACGGTCATGGCGGGGAGCCAGCAGCCTAACTAGTAGGTAGCACAATAAGGGGATCCATGGGGATTAATGAGGACCCTGCTACAATAGGCATCGGGAAATTCACTTCGAGATATACGTCGCCACTATTTTGCAAATAGCAGTTTGTTTTCATGTGTTTTCGAAGACGTAGCCACAGGTAGATCTCAACCCTCCCAGGGTGCAGATCCAAGATACATTCATACCTACAGAGGTACCTAGAGAAGGCAACAACAATACATACAATTTAACTTGTCAGTCTAGTCTATGCATTTCCACTTAGGCTTGCTACATAGCAAAAGTGATAAGCAAAGATGCGCGTTTTCGCCTTCAAAGAGGATTATGCCGCTAGAGGAGGATGCCCTAGTCTAGGAGGTGCCGATCTACGGAGGAGGGTGAACGGAATAGCCCTCGAAGCCTATGAGATGAGACGGGGCGGAGCGGCGGACGGTGAGGCTTCAGTTTTGATCTCGGAGGAAATTCCGAAGGGTGAGATTGAAGTTTGTGGGACGATGTCGGGTATCAATTCTACTGGAGAAAAGGATGTTACCGGTATGGACGATTGCGCTCATGTGCAGAGATTGAGGGTATGCAAACGAATGGTTGAGTTTATAAAAACATATTCAATACAGTAAAGACGTTTAAACACGCGATATGTGGTTGTCAGGTACAGGGTATCTTGAGCGGAAATGATGCTGAGGGGAAGGAAAGAAGTGAGCTTCCTCTTTCTCTTCACGCAAAGGTGATTGTCCCTAGAAAGTGGCATGTCTATGGAATGATGAGAGGAGGCATCGTACAAATGCCTGTATTCTCATTTGCTTGCGGTTGTTTCCTGGCATGGAGTCTATTATGTATGTGCCTTGTTTCCCTCTTTTTGCGCTCCCCCAATTAATTCACCTTAATTCCCTTGATTTTGGCTGCATGGGGGAAATGGGGAAACGGCAGGGTCCATGCGTGCAGTGCAGGCAGCCAGTGCAATCCACTTGGGGTTCGGAGCCAGTACGCCGAAGACAGGTGTAAGTAAGAGTGAGCTACGACAGATACACTGGTAATGTCGATGAGGTCTATCGTTTTCTCCTGAAGAATTGAGATGTTATTGACGAAACAAGGTTCAAAGGGAAGGCTGAACTGAACTGAACTGAACTGAATTGACAGACGGTTTAGGCTTGGGCTTGTAGAGCGTTCACAAGTTTTCATTTGAAATGCCATCTCTCGATAACCTCCACGGGGTAGATGAGAGTCTATCCGTTGCACCAAACCTCGAATAGTAACTCAGCCATTGCAATACATTGGATCAACTCAAGTCCCCCACTCTATACTTCAGTAGGTGGTTGTTACTATGAACAACCCCCATATTTGATATTCCGCTTCTGCTTCTGCCTCTGCCCTCTGCCGTCCGCAGAGCAAACCGCAAGCCCTACCGACGACTCTGCTCCAGAGACATACGCCCCTCCCACTTCTAGCTTCTCCTTATCTGCACGCCTCCCCTACCATCC
>JAAVUE010000231.1:0-60655 GCA_014898975.1 Fusarium nodosum | reverse complement strand
CTCCCCCTCATAACGACCCCTCCCCTCTAAATACCACCACCATGAACGGAGAAGACCCGCCAGAGAGACCCCAGGAGATCTCGTCCATCATCAACGGACTTGAGCGATATAACCCCGAGGCTGTCGGCGCTCTCGAGACTTACCTTCAGGACCAATGCGAGCAGAAGTTCACTGACTGCAATGCCAACCGAACACTACTGAAGCTGTGAGTGTAGTCCTTTTTTTGTTGCTGTTCTTTGTAATTTGGGCTGTATGTGATGACCTTTTGTCAACGTTTCCTATTACCTGACTAGTGTTGGCGGGTTGTTTTCAACTTGGCCGCACCTGAAGTCAACTATTAGTGCGCCTGAAATGCCCAATATCCCGATTGACCTGGTTCATACCTTCTCGACACGAGACTAACCCCCTTCCAGGTACCAGCTCAACCCTGACCGTATCAAGGATGAAGTTATCACCAACGTCCTGGTCAAGACCATGACCCAGTTCCCCTCCGCGCAGTTCTCTCTCGCTCTCCACCTCATCAACCCCTCCTCTGTTGTCACTGGCGACCTCGGCGAAGCCGTCACCAAGCTCCGATCCCTCAATGGCCAACTTGAGGGTGCTCAGTACTCCCGCTTCTGGGCCGACCTCGACGACGACATGGTTGCCGATTTGATTGCCGACATTCCCGACTTTGAGGAGGTTGTCCGTCACCGTATCGCCCTTCTCGTTTCGCAGGCTTTCCGTGAGATCCAGATTGGCCATCTCGAGTCATGGCTCGGCCTCAATGAAGACGCCACTAAGAAGTTCGTCACTGAGGTTTGTGGCTGGACTGTCGATGCCGAAGGCAACGTCAAGGTTCCCTCAAACCCCGACAACGAAGCCAAGAAGGCTGAGATCCGTGAGGACGTCAACGTCGAGCAGTTCTCCAGAGTGCTCCGACGGTCATGGGAGGACACTGTTTAGGCTTTTTTAGAGTTTAGCGGATCAAAAGGGATTTCTCGCGCACTTCCCCCCATACGATGGGATTCGGAGATGACGACCCATGATGTGGAAAGGTTAGGAAGGGCTCGCATGGTAGCATTGCGGGGAATTACAAAAATCTAGGCGTTTAATCGGACATGTCATTCCAGAGCAATCCAAGGATCTAGAGATGTATAGAACTTTGCGATTTGTTGATCTATAGTATTTGGCTCCCGTGTACCACGAAATTATGTGGCCGCTGCTTACAGTGCTTGTGATGTCCCGCTATATTCTTTTTTCCAATGTACCCAAAATTGTCTAGTTGCCCTTGGACAGTTCTTCCCATTGTACCCCAGCCCATTCTTCCTCGTATCCAACCTGACCAATTGGTGTTCCTCTGGGGGAGCAATCCTTCTCACATACACCAACGATAATAGTACCCCACTCCATGCCTTCCAGGCTCAGGTCGTCGGCCTCAAGCTCAGCGATAGCATTCGGCGTCAACTGCACCTCAAACACTCTTCTGGCTGTGCAGTTAGGACATCGGGGAATAGCGCCCTTGTTGATAGCTACACCAACAGCGTCCTTCTTTGAGTACAGCAGGGGAGTACCTGCAAACTCATATCGAATAACTTGGTCAGGATTCTGTGCCAGACGATCGGCGAACTTCTGGAATGTGGCATCCATAGACGACTCGAAAGCTTCGCGGTCAATTATAGAAGGCTCCGCAGCGTCAGCAGCCTCGAGGCGGGCATTAGCGGGAACATTCGTGGTTGTAGGGTCCAGGGTCTCAAAGTCGGCATCGGCGAGGTACAGAGTAGGGTAAGGTTGTGCCTGAGCATCCTCCGCAGGCCAGGGCTCAGAGGGCGAAGGTGGTGTCGCTGGGGTATCTTTGATGTTGAGAGATTCGGCAAAGCTCTTTGTAAGTGAGGCAGCTGCCGGCTTGGGAGAGGCAGGCTTGGCCGGCTCAGGTTGCGAGTTGGAAGAAGAGAAGGGGTTGGCAGATCCGGAGCTGAAAGGGTTGCTGGAGGTGCTAAAAGGGTTGGAATTGCTGGAGAAGGGGTTTGCGTTGGAGGCATTTCCCAAACCCTTTGAACCAAACAATGTGTCGCCCAGTCCTGGTCCGTCATTCTTTGGCTTCTCCTCCTCGACCTTTTTCTCTTCCTTAGGTTTATCCCCCTTCCATACTCGTACACTTCTCAATGCACGGATACTGCCCTCTTTGCGCCGACAGGTCTGTCGCCTACACGCAAAGACAAAAAGTCGTCGCTCATGCTCAGGGAATCGCTCGGGAAGTTCGCTGTTGATTTGAAGGATCAAAGCCATAAAGTCTTTGCAGACCTTGCACCGTCCATAGGCTGCGCTGGGAGCGCTGTTATCTAACCAGTCCTGACTTCATTGTTAGCAACCATGAGTTTGTAAGGTGCGGGACAGATCAAAAACTTACAGGGCGGCCACCGAGTTTGCTAACAGTGTCTTCGTCTGCTTCTTTAGAGGCATATCCGAGAAGAACATTGGTCTCCTCGAATTCGCCGTCGGAAGAATCAGAATCGTAGGAAGCCATATTACTGATATTGATGGGGTTGATTACTGGTGATGATGGTGGGGTAAATATTTTTTTTCTCTTTCAAAGTCTCGGACACTGCGGGGCTTAGCGTCACCATCAGAGCCCAACTACAACTACTAACCTAACATTCATATAAGTTCGTAGATTATCATTAATGTATCACAATAATATTTTTCAATCGTAACGCGAAATCGTAATATTGTATATTACGTCCCAGAGTCTTTTGTCTAGCCTCATTTTAACGTGGTATCTCCTACATGTGATCATTAGGTCCATCCATGCCAGGCCCAGGGCCACCTGCTCTGCCCATCTGTCGAGCCTTCAACAACTCGTCACATAGAAGCAGGTTGGATGCAATGCTTGAGCTAGAAGCAATGCAATTTCGCAGAACTCGGTAAGAATCGAAGATGCCCTCCAGCTCAGGGTCCATGGGCTCACCGGTCTCAAGGTTGAGACCGACGACGTTGCCGTCGGCGTACTCATCTTGGAGATCCGCAACTAATATGAGTTAGCTATTGTATCTATTAGATTAAATGGAAAGAACTTACGAGCATCTTGAATGTCAAGGCCAGCGTTGGCAGCCAGGGTCTTGGGAATAATGAGAAGAGCATCGGCGAAAGCCTCAACACCCCACTTAGCCTTACCCTTGACAGTCTTGCCAAAGGCATCGCTCTTGAGGTGAGAAGCACAGGCAACCTGGAAGGCACCAGCTCCGGGAACGACAGACTTGTCGACGATCATGTTGTAGACACTTCGAAGACCGTCTCGGACGGCATCTGTCACCTGGGCGATAGTGTGGGCATTAGGGCCCTTGATCATAAGAGTAACTGACTTTGGGTCCTTGACCTCCTCGACAAAGGTGTACTTCTCCTCTCCCAAAGTCTGTTCGTAGACAAGGCCGGCGTAACCCAGAACCTCCTCGGACAAGTCATCGACACTGTTCTGAGCAACACCGCCACAAACAAGCTGAAGTCGCTCCATGTTTCTGCGCTTGGCTCGTCGGAGAGCAAGGATGTTGTTCTTGGCGAGGACGTCAAGAGAAAGGGGATCGATACCCTTCTGGTTGATGACGACAAAGTTCTTTGTTCCGTCGTTACCGCAAAGCTCCTTCTTGAGATCGACGATCTTCTTGAGCTTGGCATCGACAAAGCGACGCTCACTCTCAACAAGCTTATCACGCTGCTCAGCGCTGGAGTAAAAGAAGCTAGAGTTAATCTCGGTCTTCTCATACTCCAGACTGACGTTCAGGGTAAGGATGTAACAGTTCTCAAGTCGCTTAGGCATATCGGGGTGACGAGCACCGTGATCGAGGGCCAATCCGCGGATCAAGCGAGTGTCGGCAGCTGTTCGGTGCTGCATCTTCATAATCTCAACCATGTGTAGATCGGGCTTTGCGGGCTCCTGGTAGATAGCAAGAACGGCATCGACAATATCGGGAGTAAGCTTTTGGGCCAGTGTGGCGTTGAGCTTGGTGGTGAGCGAAGTACGAGCGACACTGAGGAGGAGTTCTCGGTCAACCTCCTTGGCGAGCTTGAAAGAGTCAAGGAACTACAACGTTTAGTCAGAACTCCAAAAGTATTAGGGCGAAGAACTCACCTTAAGAGCCTCGACCTTGGCAACCTCAAAGCCATCAGTGATAATTCGAGGGTGCAGCCCTTCCGAGATGTAACGGTCCGCCTGCTTGAGAAGCTCGCCGACCAGCATAACAACTGAGGTGGTTCCGTCACCGCAAATATCGTCCTGGGCGGTCGCTGCTCGGGCAATCATAACGGCGGTAGGGTTCTGTATTTGCATCTCACGAAGGAGAACGTTTCCATCCTTGGTCAGCTTGATCTGAGGGTATCGGTCAGTTTAGGGGTCGTCGAGGAGCATTTTGATAGGTAACCGTACCTGACCCGCACCGTCAACAAGCCTGATAAATGGTTAGTTTTGAGCGAAAACATTCAAGACCGAGAAAGAAACTTACATCTTAATGGTGCCTCGAGGGCCCAAGTTGGACTTGAGGACATCCTGTAGGCCTTCACCAGCACTGATATTGACCTTCAGAGCTTCGCCCCTCCTCTGCGACAACGGGGTTAGCAGGCTGCAAGGCCACTTGTCTGCGGGGGGTATTATTTCGACGTACTCGGGACTCGGCCTTTGGGTTGAGAAGTTGTGCAGCCGACATGATTGTAGATCTCTGCTGTTGGCACGACGGCTATATTCGAGATCGAGAAAATCGAGGCTGTGAAGAAGCGGTGCTGGTGTTGAAGGTTTCGCGATTTCGTAATCGCACAAGCTTGCACCAGCTGGTCAACAGGCAATAGCGGACAGGCTAGGCTGGGACATTTTTTCTGCCCCTCCTGCCCTCCAAGGGGTGAAGGCGGTGTGGGTCAACCAGTCGGTGTACGAGGTAAATTTATAGAGGGCTCGGTGAGAGTCCAATCACCAACTACCTACCTCCTACGATCAGATGCTGTCTGGGCTGTATATAATTCGAATACCTAGGTCACCCCTAGGAAAGGAACGGCGATTGGTGCTTCCATCACTGATCATAGTATGCATGCAAGCACTTTAGCCCTTCTGCATTTGTATTTAGTTCTCATCAATCTAATTTATAGCTACCAGAGTACTAAGCTATCAACTACTAGATGTGTACTTCAACACCACATACTTCTTCAACAATGATACATGCATCGCTTCTCAACTTCATCTACTCACTTACACTCAGCCCGATGTTTCTTCCAATCCTTCTTCTGACAATCTCCACTGCAGTATTTGACCTTTTGGCAACGTGAACATTTCTTCAGCGTTACCCCTTCTTCATTCTCTGGCTTTCCACAGCTTCTACATCGCTCGACTCGGGTGACTGGAGTGCCCTGAGGAAGTTCGGCCGGGTTTATGACTTCCTCGTTGAACGGGATTGTGTATGTTGGGCTAATTGCGATCCGAACAGCGTTGGGTGCTGCATTGGCCCACTCTGGCAGTGAAACGAAGTCTTTAGGGAGACGACCGTTTCCGCATGAACACAAGACTTGCTCGCCGTCCTTACTACTCAATGGTATCGTAGCTCCTTTCTTCTTGTACTCGCATTTCTTGCCGTGAGACCAAGTGCGGCATCGCTCTACCATCGATGGAAGGGCCTTCTTCCAGAGATCGAGTTCTGCATCATCCACGGCGACGCTGCCGCACTCAAGTTCCCTGAGCATGAGAAGGAAGGATTCCATTCGACCAGATGAGACAAGATCCATCGTGAATGGAATGACAGCCGCATCAAGAACGACCGAGGCTGCGTCGCCGTCAAGTCTGATGGCAGATACGAAAACCAGCATGTGAATGCCTCCACGCTCAGGGTGGTTGATAGCGAACAGGCCTGTCTGGCCACCCTGCAAGCCTGAAGCAATCATGAACATGGTGAAGATAGACTCTTTGAAATTAACCGCTGGGTCATGCGAGATGCTGCTTTCGTCACGCACGTTACGCAGGTGCTTCTCCCGAGATGAGAACGTCAGTGATGTCAAGGTCGTCATCCACCGATTCCTATCCTCGTTCTCCAAATCAAGAACTGGGAGATTGTCGAGGTTCAAATGCGGCATATTCAGACTTGCCGGGACGCCAGATGAAGAGATTGCTGAGGGATACAGGAAGTTCAGCAATTCCGGAGAATCGGCTGGTTTTGCCAGTGGTGCTATCAACTCGATGTAACCCGTTGTTCGAGCAACTCGTGATTTGATTCCATCCTTGGTGATGGGCACTGGAAATTTGAGGGGGCAAATAAGCTCGTCTTCGCCAAATACAATGTCAATATTAAAGGGGCTCTGTTGACGAAACTCAATTGGGACCTTATTTTTGAGCAGATCCCTTCCTTTTTTCGAGGTGATATCTAAATGGCCTGTGATCGTAGTTATGATAGACTCGGAAGGTGGTATATCAAGCAAAATCTTTGTCGTCTTATCATCCTGGCCCTCGTTTACTGCCTTGTCAAGAGGCTTGACAGCTGCGCACAGGACAGGATATGTGTCTTGACCTGGCAGGTGCTTTGTAACGTAGACGCTTGACCTATCATCAATTCGCGTCTCAAAGACGGTCATGGTCATTCCAAGGATTGATCCAAAGATGACTGAGTTCTGTCCCGTTGGTGGGACACATAGACCTACCAACGCGGACTTTGGTTCATTCTGTAGGGTTGAAGTAGGGACGTAGAAAGATGCAATAAGGGGTGAGTCTCCGTCCCAACCAGCCCGGTCTCTGTCGATGGTAACTTGGAATTCATCATCGTCTGGCATTTTCTTGGTTTCAATATTGCCAAAAGCAATCTGGGTATCGCCAAACATATTTTGCCATGCTTCTGTCGCATTATGGCTGGACCGCACCGACCCGACAAGTGGTGGCGATGCTGTCTTGAAGGCCTTTTCCTTGTGCTTATACAGTCGGGCAACAGCGTTTCGAGGAATTACCACTGTGACAGCGACTGCTGGCGGGAGTGACTTCCAGCGATTAAAACCTCCATTTGTTGGGATTGATCTGCTCTCCTGTATGATCCAAGGCTCGGTATTGACGCCGTGTAGATGAAGCTGGAGACAAAAGTCCTGCATGCCATTACTGGCTAGCAGAAAGCGATGCTCTTGGGCAATAGAATCGATCAGTGCTGAGCACATGGTTGGCCATTCTGTCGCAACTCGTGTCATGACAATCTTGAGCATAGCGGCGAAACTTGCGCGATTGAAATGCCCGTAAGAGTATGACCTATGATCCATACTTTGGGCTTGGGTAATGTTCTCAGCTTCAAACATATAGTCGTATAAGGGAGAAAGCAATTTGATCAGTTTCTTGGAGTCGATATGAAGCTTCCCGTGGCTAGCCTGGTCTGAAAAACGAGCGTTGCGCTTCCACGCCAACCGAGTACGCGTTTGCGTTTCTCCTTTCTTTTGATTCATGAGTCCAATTAGGATTTCGTCAACGTGAGACTCAACCTTGGCGTTTGTCCAGTATTGCACAGGACTAAATCCGAGAAGCAACGAAATTGTGGGCGCATGGCCACAGAGGAGTTTATCGAGAGAATTGCCCTTGGACTTCTCAGACTTAAGGAGCAGTTCTGTAAACAACGAGGCCCATGGCTCATCTTTGAGTAGGGGCCCTGCTGCGATAAGAATATTGAGGGTTCCGATGTGGTCACACAGGTTTGATGTATCGATCATATCGAACGAGGAAGGCCCTGAACCACTCTTGCCATATTCTTTCGAGTCCAAAACTAGGGGTCGTGGATCCCAGGTTCGTCGGTAAAGATTGGCTGGTTTCCCTGTTGCTTGGGAGGTCTGGAAGCTGTGGCAAAGAGTCAAGACATCTGCAACGGCAAATCGGATAATAATGTTCTTTTTCAGCGACTTGAAAGCAGAAACCCATTCATTGAACTGGGTTTTGGCGGCAGCCGAGGCGGGAAAGTCCTGTTCTGAGCCCTTAGGCTCAAGAGGAGATCCTTCCAGGAGAGCAGCATAAGCAGTGGCTAGGTGGAAGCCCATTATGGGGTCACTGCCGTAATGCAGAAGACTGTTCTCAGAGAGGAGACTGACAAGGATTGGATTTGGTGACTTGTCCGTGGCCTGTCGTGGCGTGACTGTGCCTTCTTTCCAGTACTGTCGAGACATCTCTATAAGCCCTGCTCCTGCTTGCAAGGATAGAGGTGCTGCAGAACGCATAGCCGAGATATTGGCGCCTCTTTCACCAAGCATCTCATCGTGGTGGTCCTTAGATGGCTGGATATTCTGCTGGAACGTCTCCATATAGTCTCCCGATTGGCACTTGGCTGCTGCATTCTTGATGGTCACCCAGACACGTCGAACATCTGACAGAGTGTCGGCATCGCAAAACTTGATAGACTTGGCAAAACTGCTGGTGTTCCATTCATCAAGAGATTTGGATATGCTGAGCAGCTTGGTGGCGGTTTGCAGTACGGAAGCAGCAGTCTCCTCATCGACGTAAAGGTGGTAGTAGACATTCCAAAGCTGCTCGTTGCTGAGTTTACAGTCCTCGTCAAGGAGGAAGATCAGAAAGAAGGCATTGCGAGCTAGATCTTGTTAGTGGCTTTGAAGCGCTTTGCTGCAGGGTAATCAGCCCACCGATGATGCTCTCCGCAATATCACAACAGGTAATATCGATTTTTCTCTGCGCTACTTCGGTCAATTAATGGATGAATGGGAGGCTATTTGAGAACGTACGAAGCCCTCTCTCGAGATATGTTGTGTAAAGAACGTTGCGCAAGTCACCACATCCTAGTGACAGGATTTCTACGTCCTGGCCGTGAGGAACGGATCGGGTCAAGCTGGTTGCTGGAGTATTTCCAACAGCGTAGAGAAAGCCGGTTTTTACGGCAATGGTGGGCGTTAACATGGCCAATTAGCGTCGAGGAGACAATCCTACGACTGATTGCCTGTAATTATGATACCGATGTCAATGAGAAGAAGAATTATTGAAAGTGGTGGAGGGGGGTTTTGGTCGATGTATTGAGAAGCTTGAGCCAAGCTGTGATCCATAGGTGGCTGCGAACCTCTTGAGTGGAGAATTAGTAGTGAGACGCTGGGATCTTAACACTTAGCGGTATGCAGTTGCGAAACATCGGAAAGAGTATAAATATAACAAGCAATTGGTGAATTTCAAAACGTGCCTAGATTTTAACTAAAAGATACATAGCGAAAAGTATGTTCGAGGCAGATTTGTGCCAGGCACGGTACGACTATAGGTGTATGTAACAGTCCTCCCCCATCTCGGGCTGCTAACAACATCATTTATGTACTAGCTTTCGTTTATGGCATGCATAACTTTGCAGTCAGTTTCCATACGTTTCACATCAAAAGACACAGTAACAGTCATCAATGAATATTCCATTGGTAAACCCTAAGCAAAAGCCTCAACCTAAAAACTCCATTCAGGCGGTCCAAAAGGGCGTACGACACCCTACCGCGTTGAGACCTTTGCTCTCTAACAATTTCCAAATCCCATAAAAAATCCCATCGAAACCCCATATCCATTTCGCCTTTCCCACTGGTTGATTCCAAAAACAAAACCCTGATGCTGATGGTGAGGGAAAACCTCCCTAAGTATGAAAAGTCCAAACCCCATGCCTTTTTGTGACCTTCTCGACTCCTCCGTATCGTGTTGTACATAACAAGACATGACTTGCTGTTATGCGTGCATATGCATCGATGCATGGTTGCGTAAGCGTGAGCGTCGTGAATAAAAAAATGAAGAGAAACAGATAAATAATAATAATAAAAATGCCATGCTGATGGTTGCTTGCTTGAAAACAAAGGCGCAAGCTGGCAAATATTATCCAAAATAAAGAATAGAGTAAAGTACGCCGACGCTGATTAAGTTACGAAAAGGCTTTTTCCGCTTGAGTAAAAGACAAAACAATAACAAACCCAATGCGTGGGGCACAAACTAGTTGCTGCCAAAGAAGATATCATTGTCGTTGCTTGCAAACATGCTGCTATCAAATTCATCATCCTCAAATTTGCCCATGGAGAGCATGTGGGAATCGCGGTCTAATTGGATAAGACCATTGTCGCCGCCGAACTGCATCAGAAGGTCGTCTGCGCTGCTCAATCCAAGAGGAAGGGTAGCAGCCATGGTCGCCGACGTCACGTAGGTGGATGTACCAGGGATGACGGTCAGGTCGTCCGTGTTCATCGAGTTGTTGTGTTCAACCTCGAAGTAGTGGGTGGTAGGGGGGGATGATGATTGCGAGAGCTCAGGGGGGGTGTTGTATTGGCTCCCAGCGCTCTTGGCAGGAGATGCAACGTGCATGGGAGTGCCGTCCATGATGGCTTCGGGGGAGACGTAAGAGTGAGCGCTGACGGCAGATGGTGAAGAGGCATACTCCTGGAGAGCTGCAGCAGTGAGGCCGGTCATGGGTGCTGATGAGACAGCGGCAAGGTTCTGGCTTTGCGAAGGCATTCCTATATCCATCATGTCGTCAAGCATGAACTGATCTGGCGAGGTTACAGCTGAGCTGTCCGAGCATGCAGAGAAAGACGACATTGAGCTGATGGACATGTTCTTCTTGCGGGTTCTGGCCGACTTGTCCATGCGGGTCTCGATATCAGGGCGGCTCTTCTTGGGAGGTCTGCCTCGCTTGACAACCTTGCGTACAACATTGTCGAACGCGCCAATGCACATGCCTCGCTGACGGTGTCGAGTAAGAGCATCGTGGCGAGCAAAGCTGTTTCCGCATTCGCATGGATAAGGCTTGATTCCAGTGTGGATCTTGGCATGTCGCTTGAGATCGTGTTGCCTGACGAAGCACTTCTTGCATGTGGGACATTGGTATTGACGGTCGTTGAGGTGAGTCTGGACGTGCGACTTGATGTTCTCCTTGCGGCCGAACTTCTTACCACAGTCCTCGAATGTGCATGTCCACTTGCCATCGCCTGCATCAGGGCCGCTGATGAACTGGGCGATCTCATCCTGAGTCACACCTGTCTCCGTCTTGGTCTCCTCGATGTTGATGCTGGCAATGCTGGCAGCGCTTGCGATGCTTGCAACAGATTCTGTTCGGCGGTGAGGAGAGTGACGACGGGAAGGTGTTTGTGAGGGTGTGCCAGTGATGGATTGGGCGCTCATGGGGTAAGGTCTGAGATCGATAAACTGTGTCATATGGGGTGTGTTGGGGGTGACATCGAGACCGTGCATGTCTTGACGGCCGAAGCCGTTCTCGATCTTCATGAACTCGTTGTTGAAGCTGTTCATGTTCATGTAGTCAGGAGTCGACATTGGCAGTCCGTGGAATGATGACTCGGAAGCAGAGTTTGTTTGACCTTGGCTAGACATGTCCTGCTCAGAGTGTTGTCTGATATCCTGGAAGATGGTCTGGGCCCTTCGGTTTCCCCCACGGTTCCTCACGGGCTTGATAGTCTCTTCCATAGACTCGTCGTAGCCATCAGAGAAGCGACTTGGCACAGGCTCGTCCTTGACCAATCGGTCTTGGGAGGTCTCGGTGGGCGTAGGGGGAAAGTAGCCTTTCTCCAGGTTAGTCGTGGCGACCAGTGGCATCGTCCAGTCAAAGGACTGACTTTGTGCGTTGTGACCCAGGTTCTGGTTTTGGTTCTGGTTTTGGTTCTGGCTCGGGGGAGTTGCTGGTCTTGTTGAGTCCAAGTTCTCGAACTTGTTGACGCGGTCCAATATGCCTCCGCTTATCCTCCGCGAGGTCCTCTTTGTGCTGGAGGTGTCACCTTCAGAGGCCCATCCCTGGGCGGAGGACCCTTCGGAGGGGAAGGCTATGAACGATGGTGTCGAAAGAGCACTGTCATTGTTAAAAATATCAAATTCCTTACCTCCCGACAAGTTGTCGCCGTAAGCTTGTTGGCCTTTACTCATCATCACGTTGAGGTCTGTGGGGTAAGTATCAAAGGGAATTGAGTTTTGGTCAAAGCAGGACGGTTCGAATCGCTGTGTCTGAGGAGTTCCGTGAGCTGACATGAGATAGTTCTCGCTTCCGCTAGAAGCCAAGCTGGCGTAAGGGTTCTGTGTGCCCGGGCGTGCTTGTATGCGTTGCTGCTGCGCTTCTCGCAGTACGTTATGCTGCGGATAATTGGCTAATTCTGTGTTGTTAGTATTTGTACCTACCATTTGTTTCTGCCTTGTCATTGTTGTTGTTGGTGATGCTGTGATTTGAGGTCTTCGAATATCGAGACTGATACCGCGTCGGTGTACGGTTTGTCGTTGTGTAGTTGGCAGATTAGGGATCTTGGCACCCTCGAAAGCAGTCGGTGTCGAATTTTGACGCCGATGCTGCTTTTGTCGAGCGTGAAGCCCTCCTGATGGATTGGACAGCATTTTGTCGCAAGGGGAGTCCGGAATTGAATTGTCGTCGGTCTTTCAGTTGTTGATAG
Source organism: Fusarium nodosum (assembly GCA_014898975.1). NCBI lineage: Eukaryota > Fungi > Ascomycota > Sordariomycetes > Hypocreales > Nectriaceae > Fusarium > Fusarium nodosum. Next base: position 48,280 of record JAAVUE010000231.1, on the reverse strand, counting down.
GAACCTATTGGTCCGAAACTAGAGTCGTTGATAAGTCAATTGGACTGATACAGACTTTTATCCTATTTTAAACGTACCTCACGCAGCGCAAGCACAATGCGCCGGGCTATCGAAGTAGTCTTTTTTGATTCCAGTCGGATGCGACTTTGTGCGATATAAGTGATGATGTAAGCTTCGCCTCTTTTTCAAGACGAAGGTTTTGATGAGATGAGATGCGTTGCAATGCGATGAGATGATAGTAACAGATGTGATAGATACAATTGATGCACAAACAGATTGTTTGTTCTGTATCAGTATGTATGGAGTATGCAGCTTTGGTGCTAGATACGAGAAAAGTAGTGGGTAGCTTGCATCTTTGGGGTCGGCGCTCCAGATCTACTTGGGCAGATGTTCAATCATGTAAACATATTCCGATCACCTGGGGCAACGTGTGCTACCAAATCCAGATTCGCAATGGGCTCAGCCCACTTCCTCTCACCCTGGTACATCTTAGCTTAGCGGCTAAGTTGGTTAGTCGATCGGACCACGACCAAGAGAAGACCCAGCTTCTGAGACGTGACCTGGACGACGGACGACCTTCCGTCTTACACCATGTTATCCTTGGTATCTAGGTATCTGACATTGAGCTATTTTCAAGCTGCCTATGATCGATGACTTGGTACTGTCCCCTTCTCCCCTTCTCCTCTTTTCTCACCGAGCTACCTACCTACGTTCCTAATTCGATAAGCCTCTCAAAGATTAGTTACCTAGATACCTTAGTCTATACAGTTTCAACACTCACAACCGCCAAGGAAGCCAAAGGTAAACAATTCAGTATACATGCTCATCGGGAATAGAGTCATGTCTCTTCTTATTCCCTGTTGCTACCATAACAACCTGGGATTATAAGTACGTAGCACATGTCTCAATTATAGCAACAAGGGAAGCCAGGGAAAAAAAAACAATCCTTGCAGCCGATGTAATGACGTCTTGTTTCAGGATCAACACAGCTCCAAAGCTAAGCTGTCTCAACTGACCTGGCCAGGCCGAAGCCATGCGTACGCTTTTCATACCAGGTGGATGTGGCCCATTGGACAGTGATAAACGCCCAAAGGCTTACAACGGGCTTTTGCATTCCAACCAAACAATTGACAGAGATATGCTGTGTCATAGTCACCAATCCCATCATCTAATCTGCAATATGTTGCCTAGGTTCCCCAGTCCATGACTGTACATTCTAGCACTCAATTCTTTAAGGTTGGTTGAGGCGTTCGTCAGCAAACAGAATGAAACTTGGCGTTCCCTATAACCCCATCTTTGAGCCCAATTGGGCATGTATGTAAGTTAGTCAGTTAGAATTTTCACAACGAGTCAATTGACCTCATGATGTTCATCTAATAAATGACCAATATATTTCTTGACTCCACTAATGAGAGGCATCCATGTCCAACTAGTTCCCGGAGTTGTTTGCATGGCAATTTACATACAGTCGTAATGAGTTTGGTCCACAAACGCCTTTCGCAATTAATCGGTTATTTAGCTTTATCGTTTGTTAATTATTGACAAGAGTGCTTATTACAATTTACTTGAACTTGCTTTATCGTTCGGACTTGTTCTTGTGTGGCTAATCAACCGCGCCTAACTCTTTGTCCACTCAAACGGCATACCTCTATAGTTAGAGGTTAAGACAACACACAAAGGTTTAGCTGTTTATCGAAGAAAATCTTGATATCGCAAAGTCAATTTTCTCGAGCCGAATTTAGTCTTCATCATCGTTGATCACGACGGTGCATGTTACCCTGTACCTACCAAGGTACTTTCCAAACAAAGGTACCTACAATGCTGCTTATCCGGCATCTTATACAACGACCTGGTTAGGAAACCTACATTAAGAACTCCACATCCATATGAGACGAGTCGCTGCGCCAATAGTACTCAACGCTCTTGACGCTGTAGATATATACGAAACGGAGGCGCCAACGTCTGCGGGACGGTTTAACAGCTTAGAATAAGTGCGTGTGAATTCCTCATTGTCAACGGTATACGCGTAGGTTTAATCTTCTATATATAGTAGGTAGGTAACCAAGAACAGGATTGTGGGTTCTATCAATTTACCAAATATGGTCCTATAAGGCTTAATAGCGTCAAGTTGCTGCTCCAACCTACTGCGAGCGTCCGCATTCTGTTTGTGATAAGTATCGTGACATAACCGAGCAATTGGGTATGGAAGAAGCTAGGAACTTGAGAGTTATGCCTCGATATAACACAACTTTACATTATCAGCATGAAAAATGAGAGGTTCTAGCTGATTCAAATAGGTACTCATGAGCTCTTCGGTCATCTCCCTCTACCCTCTGCGCCCTAGGTTTAGGTCTTGCGTTTTCTTCTGCCTCTCATATATGTTAGCAACATGCCAGGAAACGTTTGAAGACTTCCCTCGGATGACACTGTTTGTCTCTCATCTTTCCCGATGAGCTTGCAGAAAACTTGCATCGTACTCCATCAATCTAACTTATATGCTTACAGGACTTTTAGGCAGACAGGTACCTGCCTCAGGGGATATGTACTGAACGATGCACCCATTTTGTGCCAGTAGTAAGAACATTATAGTTGCCAAACTTAGAACAAAGACTTAACATGCAGGAGTATCTGGCCGCTGAAAGTATCAAAGATGGAACCAAGTGAGGTGGATCTATGTCAGTTACCCGAGTTATTTGTGTTTGGTTTCCCAACGTCAGACTTAGAGGAAGGCACTGCACAGCAGTTGCCAAACGGGCAGGCTCTGACAGTTGCCTAGGTACCTGCCATCTCTCGCCCACTGTCACTCCTTCCTCTTCTTCTTTCTATATTTCCACTTCCTGCCAGCAGCTGACAAACATCTCTCAATCAACATCCACTGCCTTCGTGACTCCCTCATCCTCATCTGTCAATAAATTTTGTTACCCACGAACGCGATGAAAGAAGGCATAATCAAATTTGAGGGGTGCGAGGCGCCCGTGCGGGAACGTGATCCCCTCTACTTTGGCACATTCCTCCTTCGTCTTGACCGCGCAGCCGATGCAACTGGCGGAGGCAGTATCCCCTACAGTGGATATCAGCGCGCCCTGCAACTTTACGGAAACGAAAAGGCCTTCAATCTGACTCTCGCGCAGAGACGCAATCTTCTAGAATGCAAGAACTTGGAAATGAACCGATCGATTGCTCGAAAGGCCGGCTACGACCCTGATGCAGGCAGAAGTGCACCATGGGCAGGAGTGTACTTCTCCAGCGGATATGTCCTAACATATCCCGGTCCCATCAAGATTCTCTTTGAGCAACCTGACCAAAGTCACCTTGCACTTTGTGAGAACTTTAAGATGGAAGAAGATCTCACAACGTCCCCAGGTTTTAGAAAAACCATGGTTCTCGCACGCACCACTGACGATCAACTTGCCAAGTGTAGCACGCAGCTGCATGATCTCATCACCGGCTCGCCCATCAAGCTACACCCTGCCTTGCTTGCTAGGCCTCCTCTTCTACCCGGCACGGACAACAATGACCAAGAGCACCGTGAGCGCCATGAACACCATGAGGATCACAAGGACAAGAAGCCGACAACTCTCCGAGGTATGAGTGGAAGCCGTGTGCCAACAGCAGACAACTTCGCCAGCACTTGCGTAGGCGGCATGGAAATGGCTGTCGTTGTCACCGAACTTCTCGAACGCGTTGTAAAGGGAGACATCAGTGATGAATGGAAAGATACCATTACGGAGACACTGGATTACATTGGAGGCGCGGAAAATATGTACGCTTTCCTTGATGTCGTGTACAAGCAGTTCCCCAAGAAGTCGGAAACTTCGCCAGCCTCAACTATTGGCTGCCGTCTACGTGGCTCAAATTGAAGTAGAGGCAGAAGTGGAGTTTGCAAGGTCGAGAACGTTGAGAAGGAAGATACAGTGTGCATGGTGCAAGATGAACCCGAAAAAGCTTCTTCTTTCCTGAAACAATATGTACACTTGAGCAAAGAAAGGTATCGACCAGCTCAGGTTTGAAGTCGCCTAAGGTTTGGAAGAGTCTTGGTACAATGTCACAATAACCGGCCGGGAGGCATAGCCGGCACCTGGGATGAAGGCGGTATAGGAATCGAGGAGGGACGTATGCATAATAGCACGGGCCCATGATGTGCAGACAGTTCGGGTCACGATGGATCCTCCCGATGAACTATAAGCAAGATACGATAATATGCGGGTCATGAATGGGACGGAGATGCATATCATAGAGTATTAGTCCAGATCCCTGAAAAGAATGTTATATCAAATTCGAAAGTTCGTGTTGGTCTTTGAGGAGAGAGTGCCCTCTGGAAAAGTTGTCTGATCAAGCGGTGAAATGGCTTCCAACGCCATATGATTGGTCTATATCCACTACAGAGTCAACACCCACTAAAAGAGTTACCACAACAACCTTGAAAGTCCAGGGGTCAAGAGGACGTACCAACCATCCTTGGAGCTCAAAGAGTCACTCACCTTAAACACTGTCACCCGATTTCCTCCAGACGCAGAATATCTCGCCCACTGCGATTGGCTGATCCTCGATTTTCCTAGGTCCTCTCCAACCAGGGCAGAAACTCACCTTTTATTGCATCTTCCTGCCGCCGACCCTCTTTTGCCTACAGCGAAACAGAATAGCAATAGTCCTTTGGGCTGCGACGATAAACCGGACCGACTCCTCTTGTCTCGTCCTCGTTCCATCTGCCGCCATGTCAGGACATTCTCACAACACTCACAGAAGCACGCCCAACAAGGGCCGTGGTGCAGTTCCCTTTGCCAACAGTCCCAGCGGCGGCGGCGGCGGCGGCGGTAGTTCTAATATTCCTCGTCCTGTTCTTGAGCCCACACCGCCTACCGAGACGGGATCTACCTTCAGTGCAAGTCGCCAGAAGCAGAGCAAACGTGACGAGGTTCGTCGTGATATACCTCTCCCCGCTATCTTGAATGCGATATATATCTTGGGAAGCTTTGAATTGCGTAACAAGGTTGCTAACCTTTGGCTCAGGCTATCCGAAAGAAGCTCGAAAATGACCTCTCCAAGAAGAAGCACCTTACAAGCCGAGCTCGCCATTCTCGCAAAGCTCCTCCCGGAACTGTCCTTGCCCTGAAGCCCAGCCAGGCCCTCCAGATCAAGCCTGGCACTACTGTTTCTGAGGCTGCCCAGCTGATGGCAGCAAAGCGAGAGGATTGTGTTTTGGTCACCGACGATGACGACCGAATTGCTGGTATTTTCACCGCCAAGGATCTTGCGTTCCGTGTTGTAGGAGCTGGAGCCAAGGCCTCCGCTGTCACTATCGCCGAAATCATGACCAAGAACCCTCTTTGCGCTCGAACCGACACCAGCGCCACCGATGCCTTGGATCTCATGGTTCGAAAGGGTTTCCGCCATTTGCCAGTTATGGACGAGAACCAGGATATTTCTGGTGTGCTGGATATTACCAAGTGTTTTTACGATGCTATGGAAAAGCTTGAGCGTGCCTACTCTTCTTCTCGAAAGCTCTACGATGCTCTTGAGGGTGTTCAGTCTGAGTTGGGCTCTACCCAGCCTCAGCAGATCATTCAGTACGTTGAAGCTCTGCGCAGCAAGATGTCCGGACCTACTTTGGAAACCGTACTCAACGGTGTTCCCCCCACCACCGTTAGCGTGCGAACCTCGGTTAAAGAGGCTGCTCAGCTCATGAAGGAGAACCGTACAACTGCTGTCCTTGTTCAGGATCAAGGTGCTATTACGGGTATTTTCACCAGCAAGGATGTCGTTCTTCGAGTCATTGCCCCTGGCTTGGACCCCGCCAACTGCAGTGTCGTGCGTGTCATGACCCCTCACCCAGACTTTGCACCCATGGACATGACCCTCCAGGCTGCTCTCCGCAAGATGCATGGTAAGATATCCAAATTATTATGTGTGACGCCGCTAACAACTTTCAAGATGGCCACTACCTTAACCTACCTGTTATGAATGATGGCGGTGAGATCGTCGGTATGGTTGATGTTCTCAAGCTCACCTACGCCACGCTCGACCAGATCAATGCCATGTCGAACAACAACGACGAGGGTCCTGCCTGGAACAAGTTTTGGCTTTCTCTTGACGCCGAGACCGAGTCCATGATGTCAGGAGAGGGCAGCCAGGCTCAACACACCAACCTGGGTTCTCGTCTTACATCTCCCGATATGGTCCGTGATCGTCTTAACGACACTGTCGCTCCAGGTGATTCCGCCTCTCACGTTGGCATGGAATCACCTCCCCGCTCTATTCTCCCTGATGTTCTTGAGCATCAACTCCCCGAAGAACTCCCCTTCCCTTTCAAGTTCAAGGCCCCCTCCGGTCGGGTACACCGCATGAAGATTGTCGCTACAGACGGTATCGAAGCTTTCGTTGAAGCCATTGCATCCAAACTTGGTGCTGAGGCAGACAACATCGGTGGAGTGCCTCATGTGGAAGATGGAAAGATTGTCGGTGCTGGTTTTGGCATGAGCTTCTTGGACGATGAGGGAGATTCGATTTCAATCACCGCCGATCATGATTTGCTCGAGGCCGTCATCCTTGCTCGCCAGGCTCATCACGATAAGGTTGATCTCTTTGTGCACGATCCTGAGAAGCCTCCCGTCTCTGCAGCCGATCCTAGACATCCTGCTACACCCTCCGTCTCCACCGGGGCTGGTCTCCGCGAGCGCCGTAAGTGGTGGCCCGAGGAGGAGGAAGAAGAAGAGGACGACGATAATTCCGAGGATGAACATCCCGCGCGGAGGCGTAAGAGCCGTGCGGCGCATACACATGCACATGCACATGAGGAGCAGATTATCGCCGGTGTGCCCAATGAACTGATACTTCCCGGTGCGATTGTCACATTGGCGGTTGCTATTGTCGGCGTCTTTACTATTGCAAGGCTCACCAGCCGGTAAAGATACCATTGACTATCCTCATAACGACATGATGAAGACGGGGCGCTGTTTAGTTGTAGATACACAGAAAGAGAAAGAAGTGCTTATAGTAGAAACTACACTTACCCTTTGCAGGATTAATTGAATTTTCTTTGTTAAAATTTTCCATCGCTTTGCCTACCTATATTTTTGTGAAATTGTCGTTTACGTTGAGTTGTAAGGTTGATGTTAATCGGGCCGGAACATCTGTGCACCCGGAGCCATCCGCCATGGCCAAATTTTGGCTACCGTCGAACAACCGTCACGACAGTCGAGTAAATCCGCAAGTCGTCGCCATGATCCTGAGGAACGCCCCCGTGCGGCATTGTGAGTCAATTGAGGTGCTGCCAATGGAAATATTTTGCTAACAGGAGCAGGCCGCCACACAATGGCGTCTCCCATCTCCAGATCCATCCTCAGACGAATGTCCACCCAGGTCACCACCAAGACTGAGGCCACACCCGAGGTGAAGGAGTGGACGACTTCTCAGACCGCTTCAGCTCCTCCCAAGATTGTTTCAGCGGCACGAAAGAAGCAGAGAATTGTGCAGGACGGTATTCTCTCCCTTAGGACCAACTCGGCGCACGAGCACAAGGGCTCAATATGGACGACACCCCACAAGAATTCGAACTCTGCGACTCCGGCGACGCCTGCTCAGCAGTACAGGGAATGGCAACGTATTCAGGCCAACACACGAAGCCTCGGTTCAAAACTTGTCAAACGATATATCCCTACCGAACTTGTCAACAACCCACCAGGACCTGAGGATATCACTCTGGAGCTGTTGCTGGCTTCGCAAACGCATATTGGACACAAGACGTCGCTCTGGAACCCCGCCAACTCTCGGTACATCTATGGTGTACGTCAGGGTGTGCACATGATCTCTCTCGAGACCACTGCGGCACATCTCCGACGAGCGGCTCGTGTGGTTGAGGAGGTTGCTTACAAGGCTGGCCTGATTCTCTTTGTTGGAAATCGTAAGGGTCAAATGGAGATCGTTACTCAGGCTGCCGAGATGGCTGGTGCTTGTCACTTGTTCACTAAGTGGACTCCTGGTGGCATCACCAACCGAGATGTCATCTTGAAGATGGCTGGTACAAAGGTTGTGGACCATAAAGACGTGGAGCTTCCTGGATTTGAGAACTACAGAGGTTCAGCTCGACCATTGATGCCTGACCTGGTTGTTTGCCTAAACCCCCTTGAGAACTACACTCTTTTGTACGAATGCGGTCTTAAAAGTATTCCCACTATTGGTGTCATTGACACCAACGTTGACCCATCATGGGTGACTTACACCATTCCTGCTAATGACGACAGGTAAGAATCCCTACAGGCCCCGTGCATTTTGTCAATCTAACACATGTGTAGTCTACGAGCTATGGCTGTTGTTGGTGGTGTTCTAGGCCGAGCTGGTCAACGGGGTTATCAGCGACGTATGGCAGATGCCAAGAAAGACAAGTCAACTTGGCAAAACCCCCCTGATATTGTCCAGCATATGAGTCGTGAGAAGAAGGTGGCTATTGCTGAACGCAAGAATGTCATGGGTCAGATGCAGCACAACCTGGAAGGTTTCAACGAGGAAGAGCAGAAGATTCTACGGGAACAGTTCTACGGAGAGGAGCCCGAGGCCGCCGACAGCGACCTAGTTAAAGTGATGGCCGAGGCAGCCTCGGTAGACGTTAAGCCTACCGCTTCTGGGTCAACATCAGACTCCAGGCTAGCCAGCATTGAGGAGGAGCTGTCGGGTCTCAAGGCTGCCGCCGAGGCTATTGAGGCTGAGACACACTCTACTACCAAGCCTACAGAGTCAGTTCCCGATTCATCTGAACAGGCTATCATCTCTGAGGTAGTCGTCGAAGCTCAAGTTGAGGCTCAACCTGCCGAGTCATCGCCCGACTCAAGGTTGGCGAGCATCGAAGAGCAGCTATCAAGCCTCAAGGCTGTAGCTGAGGCCATCGAGGCCGAAGCACAGTCCGCTGCCAAGCCTACAGAGTCAGCCCCTGCTTCGTCTGACGAGCCTGTCGTCTCCCAAGTAGTTGTCGAGGCTCAGGTTGAAACTCAGGTCGAAAGCCAGATCGAGGCTCAGCCTGCTGAGTCAACAAGCAACTCGAGGTTGACAAGCATTGAGGAGCAGTTGTCGGGACTCAAGGATGCAGCAGAGGCTATTGAAGCCGATATCAAAAGCGGCAAGCTGTAGAAAAGCTGTGTACAATATTGAAGCTGTATAATAGCCCATGGGAGAAATAGATTAAGGAAACGATGTAAGCTGATATGAATATATAACATAGGTATACTGTATTGCATGCATTTGCTGCTTTGAAGTTGAGTTACTGGTGTACTTGGTCCGATTGCGACGTTGTCTACGGATAAATGATTGCCCCATTTTTAATGATAGTTGGCTGTGGCTTCCTAGGTTCCATTTCTCCAGCTCCAGGTGCCTGCCCCGCCTCCATGTAATTTTGGGGCGCGCCTTAGTGAGGATTCACCTGGACAAGCCCGGGCCCCAGTCCTGTTCTGCCCTGCGCATTTCCCCTCATCACCAAAGAACATTTCAGCACAGTCACGACAAATTCCACAGCAAAACAGGCCCAGCACTGCACTGAACTGCACCACACTGGCTTCCATACCTAGCGGAGCACTTGATACTACCGCATTTACTGGGGCTACCGCTGTACCTACATCGAATACAGGTGTCTGCAGGTGCAGTCAGTTCTCAGTGGAGGTCCCCAGACAGCCGAATTCAGGCCACAGGTGTAGTACCCAACCTGTCAACCTTTCCCAGCCGAGGACCCAGGCAGCCAGGTCACCCACCACCTGTCCGGCACATCAGTACTCCCGGTGAATTATTACAGCACGTTGCTTGAACAGGTAGTCCACTACAGTAAACGCCTGGAATCCGAGAGATTCAGGAAGAGAGTTCGGTGCGAGATCGGTATCTGGAAGGCGCACCCCACAACCACGGAATCGCCAGTAATGGTTTAGCTTTTGAGCCGAGCTACTCTTAATAAATTGCCTCGCTTTCGCTCTCGAATTGGTATGCATCATCTTGTTATCTTCTCCCTTATTCTGCACGTTCAGTCTTGCTGGTGTTGGTTTGGTGTAAGACGGCGTCACCCAGACTGCGAGGATAGTTCGTAAGTGACCAGAGGATCTGAATACTAACGATTCGCTGATAGGCATAAACGATTTGATCCTCCAATTACATCCGTCTTTTTGTTTTTCCTCTTTCAATCTTTTGCTTAACCCCGCATAAAGGGTTTGCTCCAAGAAAATGCCGGCCATGCTTGATGATCCGGCAAGCCCCACTATCTACCGAGTCTCTGGTCAACCTCCGTACCCGGATCCGAGCAGCCCCGGCTTTCCGGCCGATATCATCCCTCGGCAGGTTACACTTCGTGATCGCCAGACAGTAGCCACTATTGTCCCGTTTGCTTCGAAACGCCAGGTTCCGGAGTCACTGATTGCGTACCTATGTGACCAGATCAATAAGGAAATTGAAGGCGGCGATACGTATCCCATGATGGAGCCTTTCGCCGCTGACAAGTTCGGTTCCTATTGGTTTCAGAACTTTGGCGCTATCATGCTGCTTGGCAATGTTGAACGTGCTGAGGATGTAGTTGAAGGCAAAGACTGGTCCCGTGAATGCCTGGGAAGTTTCTATATCAAGCCCAACTACCCTGGCCGTAGCAGCCATGTGTGCAATGCTGGTTTTCTGGTCACTGATGCCGCTCGTAACCGCGGTGTCGGTCGTCTGATGGGCGAGGCCTACTTAGACTGGGCCCCCCGTCTGGGATATACCTACAGTGTCTTCAACCTGGTGTACGAGACAAACGTGGCATCGTGCCGCATCTGGGACGCCTTGGGCTTCAAGCGCATCGGCCGAGTCAAGGGTTGCGGAAACCTTCGCAGCTACCCGGGCCAACTTATTGATGCCATCATCTATGGCCGGGATTTGTCACCGCGTGAAAGCGAGGAACTCGTGAGTGAAGAGCGTTTCGACAAAATCAAGTTCTACCTCAAGTACGGAGAGTACCCGAACGGCGCTGACCGCGCCGAGAAAAGCAGGCTCCGGAGCGCAGCGACGCACTATAAGCTTCTCGATGGCGATAAGCTCATGCTCAAGGATAAAGAGGTGATATCTGATCCAACTCGTCAATTCGACATCGCTCGCCAAGTGCATGTCCAGCAGCACGGCGGTATCAACAAGACAACCGCTACTATTGCAGAGAAGTACCATTGGAGTCGTATCAAGGAAACAGTCAGCGATGTCATTCGCAGTTGTATGGAGTGCAAGGAGCTCGGCAAGACGCCTAATCCTGGCGGTGCGCGGAAAGCAGCATCGTCAAGTAACCACGGCGGGAGGAGATCAGGGGTAGTAAGGGGAGACTCGAATGAACATCAAGTGCAAGCGACGAGCCCACCTACGACACAAATGCTGCCACTACAAGATCACAGCATAATACCGACACTAGCACAACAACGTTCAGGTCACGATCACCCACCCAATCCTTATGCTAACCCAGCTGATATTTCTCTAATTGCACATTCTCACGCCCTTCAAAACAGCACCATACAACATCCACTTCACTCACAGAATCCTATGCTCCAAGATCCTCCAGCTGGCCATCACCCACACGACCACTCTGTTTATCAACCCATCGACCCGCAAATTATCAACCAGTCCTCGCCACATGATCTCGGCCCATTCGACCAATACCACTCACCCGCTGACTTCCAAGCACTACTCAACGCGACTGAGGATGTAGGACAAGATGTTGTGGACCAGGATTTGGAGATGTTGATAGATCACCAAGATGATGACAATGTTATGGATGGGACTGTTAACATAAGCGGTATGGGTGTTGGCGAGACAGAAAACCAGGGACTGGTGCACAAAGAAAGGAGCTTGTATGATGTTGGGTTTGGAGGGTCAGGGCGGTAATTCTTGATACTAGTCATTTGCCGTTTTGTTGGACTAAAGCATGGAGCGTGCGAGTTCTGAGCATTTATTTCCTTCTAGCTTGTGAGCATAAGCTTGGCGTTAAATATATTAATCTCATTGTTAAAGCGTTGACATAGTCGTTTCCTATCGTGGAGCTTTAGTACACGAGGATTCAACCTTCACATTTATGTCGCCTTGAGGCTATCTGATGATCCTAATGTAGGAGATAGAGGTCATCATCAAGTTTTAGAGGTCAGATAAGTCTAGGTATCATACAGATCCTCCGGCTCCTTAGCCACGACATCGCCATTCCTGTTTTCTTCCCAAATGTCTATGTTTCCAGGACAAGCAAATTTCCCCATTTTACTCTTGATCATATTCTCCATCTCTCATTACATTTTATGCCTTTACCTCCGGGGCATACCACGGCCACGGCCCCGCAGAGCGCGCTGAGCAGCACCAGGAGGCAGCTGACCAGGGGCCTGGGGCTTAGCACTCTCCTCGTTGCGGATTGTCTCATCGACACCGAGGATAAGACAGCTGGCCTCGGTAGCGGCCTGGAGAGCGTTAACCTTGACAAGAGCGGGCTCCCAGACGAATCGCTCCATCATGTCAGTAACACCTTCATTCTGGAAGTCGACGCCAGCCCATGTCTGGCCCTTGCGGTGCTCGACACGGAGCTTGTTCAGGATATCGGTAGCATCGAAGCCAGCGTTGTCGCAAAGCTGGCGGGGAATGATCTCGAGGGCCTTGGCGAAGGACTTGATGATAGCTTGTTGTTTATGGGGGATGTTCTTGTCAGCGAACTGGTGAAGGTATGCTGAAATCTCCATCTCAACAGCACCACCACCACCAACAATAAGCTGGTTTCGGATGGCTCGCTTAACAATCATGATGGCATCGTGCAGAGATCGCTCGACCTCAGCAATAAACTGCTCGGCACCTCCACGCAGGACAAGGGTGCAGGTCTTGGCTTCAGGGCAGTTCTCAAAGAAGTTGAATCGCTCACCACCAATCTGGCGCTCCTCGAACTTGCCACAAGTACCCAGGTGCTCGTGCAGGATATCGGAGCATGTTGACTGAACAACAGCACCAGTAGCCTGCACAACACGCTCCATGTCCTCAGCAGCAACACGTCCAGCACAGAAGATATCGCGGTCGGCGAAGAACTGGGTAGCCAAGTCACCAATGGGCAGCTTGCTGAGAACAACCTTGGCGCCAGTCTTATGAATAGCATCAAGCTTCTTGTAGATAATTTGCCACTCAGCATCGACGATGGCCTGGTACTCGGAGACCTGCTCAACACGGACCTCAGCGTTATCCTTCTCGGCCTTGAGCTCGAGCTCGACGTTTAGGCACACGATCTTGGGGTCGTCGAAAGACTTTGGTTGTTGCTCGAAACCAGCGTAAGAGAAGGTCTTCTTAAAGGCGACACCGTTAACAAAGAGGGATTCGGTTAGGGAACCACCGGGGATCTTCTTCATGCCGATGAGCTTCTCGTTCAGGTCGTCTTGATCGAGCGACAAAACGGCGTCGACAACCACTGCGATTGGTTAGCTAGAATGGTCAAATACGCGTTCAGGGCGTTCCCGGCATACTCTTGGTGAAGAAAGTAGTGTTTCGCTTAATGAGCTTGCTGGTCATGGCAGTGCCAGCCAGCTTAATGAGAGTATCACGCTGGTTGGCCTCATTTGTGCTGACAGCAATTTCCTTGATCTTGTTGACTGCCATCTGAGACGCTCTTCGCAGACCCTTGATGATGATCTGAGAGCTAACGCCTTGCTCAACGTGCTCCTTAACCTCCTTGAGAATTTCACCGGCGAGCACAACGACTGATGTTGTTCCATCACCGACTTCGGCGTCTTGCGATCGGGCGATATCGACGAGGATTCTAGCGGCAGGATGGACAATATCGAGGAGCTTTTCTTTAATTAGCAATGGAATAACGGTACGCACGTTTTCTTGGGCGTTTCGAACCTTCATGACAGTAGCACCGTCGTTGGTAATAGTCTGGCGGCCATTCTCATCGACCATCAAAAGGTCACCGCCGTAGGGACCCAGAGTGGACTTGATGGTAGCCTGAACAGCAAGACAGGCATTGATGTTGGAGATGATTTGTCCCTTTCCTTGAGAAGTATCGGTTCCTATAACAAGCTCTAGTATCAGCGACCTATCGCAACCATATGCATTTTGCTATTTGTGTATTGCTTGTTGTTGTTTTTGAAGGTGACCGACCCCCTTAGATTTCGATGGGTGAAGCGGGCGGCGGTGGGGTAAAACGGACCTTCCTTGAGGACGATAATCGTCGGCGTTTGACCACCGAATGACATTTTGAAAGTGATGAAGCGACCCGGATGTGATTATTGAAGGTTGTAGTCGTGTCGAAAATTATGTACAGGCTCAAGTGTTCCGCGGGTCGGTTGGTGGGGGGTTCGAAGTGGGAGGAGGAGCTGTGATGAATCGAAGCTTCCACCCAAAAAAATGTGGCAGCCTTCCTTCCAATCTTTCTCATCATGCCTTGCCCCAGTCATGCACGGGCCATCTCCTCTGGGTATCAAGGGTCTAGCGTAAACCAATCATAATACAACTTTCGGTTCAACAACTACCTAACTCCCTGTTAGTTGTAACTTGTACTCTCGCTGGTTATGATCATTAATTATCTCTAGTATTGGTATATATATACAACATGTTTATCTATCCTAGGAATTTTGTAAAGGCCGTCGGGCCACACTGTACTAGTACATAGTAGGTAGTGCAGCGCTCCGGGTTGCAATCCACCCGTCCAGTCCAAGGCAGCAAAAATATATCCACAGAAGATAAAAAGAACTCGTTCAAGAAAACGAAACTCCCCCGGGAAGGCTCGAACTTCCGATCTCCCGATTGTCAGTTAATAACAGTCGGACGCTTTAGCCAACTAAGCCACAGGGGAGAAACTTATTAGATGGTGTGTGGGCGCGATGATGGGGTCTATCGCAAAGCTGAGTTGTCGGCGAAGCGGCTCTGATGGGGAGTTTCTGGCCCAGATCGCTTCTCAAATTAGACTCCAGGAAGTCTGGTTTTCATCAGTTCAGTATCAATCGACAGGAACTGCCCGAGCTCGGCAGCGTTTCTCATGCTGATTAGGATTAGGGCCTGGGGTAAACCGGCCAGTTGAGGTGTCAACCACAGGATTGTGTTTAAAAGACATGTATATATGTCTGCACTGTTATCTTTATGTTCTGACAGTCTCCCCTGCTTTGTTTCTGTAGTGATAAACCCGCATAAATGTACACGCAGTCACGAACGATAAGAGGCAACTGAAGTTGCCGCTGAATGGATGCCAGGAATACAACAAATGGAAAACCTCGAGAGTTTGACCCGGAAAGCTTCGTTGTGTTTTATCTGTCAGTCTCATCAGTTCATTGAAAACTTAGACTTACAAGAGAGGTAGTACAAAGTACCTAACTCAGGGTGTAAGTTTACTGAAACTCAATCCTCCTCAACCCCACATTCTCAACTTCATAAAGCTACTACGTAGCAGCAACCCGTAAAGAGACGACTAGTGGTCCAGGTCTTTGACACTATTGTCTTTATCTTGATAAGAGCAAAAAGTTATCCCTTACATAGTCTATGAGGTCTGGATAGCAAAAGAAGAAATTATCTCCCCCGGGAAGGCTCGAACTTCCGATCTCCCGATTGTCTATTCAGTAACAGTCGGACGCTTTAGCCAACTAAGCCACAGGGGATGAAAGGCTTTTGCTAATTTTCGTTCCAAAATTTGTCACCATGATATTATTTTGTGAGTCAGAACTATCTAGCAAGGGAGATGTTGTTGAAAGGCAAGGGGACTTTGTTAACTTTAGTCTTGGAATTGTTGGTGTATCATTTGTTTGCGCAGTAGGCACTAAAGTAGCCAACCATTAGAATATTCAAAAGCTCCCCAGTCCACTCTCCAATTTCCTTAGAAACTTACTTTATAACAGTGCCCATGATGGAACTGTATACCTCGTGCTTGATTAGTAGTTTCTTCATATGTCCTACCTATCAATAGAGCAGTGCTTGGGAGTAGCCCAGTTTTATAGAACTGAGATTTATCATCACGAGATGACTCTACCCTAAGATGTATGTGTTGTTACTTAGTCTATATTCTAATCCGGCGGCTTACATATATCGAGAGCCGATAAAAAGTAACAACAAACAGCAACTCAATATCTGATTCGACATCCCGCAAACGGTTTGATTCATTCAGTTATGCACTATAGAGGCAACATAAAGATCCCCATGCTGCACTTCTGCTGTTGTGACATTAAAGTCTCATGAGAGACGAGACTCGGCCAAAAAAGCCAAGAGCTGGGCCGAGAACATGCAAAAGGAAAGGATGAGATCCTAACTCCCCCGGGAAGGCTCGAACTTCCGATCTCCCGATTGTCTTGTTGATAACAGTCGGACGCTTTAGCCAACTAAGCCACAAGGGAGGTGCTGTTATTGTCGACGCCCTGGCCGAGCATCGTGGATCCAAGTTTTTGGTGTAGTGGATCGACTAGGGCTTGGTAGAAGCGCATCTCTCCATACAGCTATGAAATCATTGGTATAACATAGAGTTTCGATCCGAAGGTGAACGGACTTAGTTGGTTTACGATTCTAGTTTTGAAAATTGAGCGCGACAAAAGACAAAGCTGCTGGTTTCGAGACCGGAGGCTATGCGTCCGATTGACCCATATTTCACGGAGCCCAAGCGGCATGGCACCGGCGCCGAGAACAAGCTCCAGCCAGTATAACCTGTTTCGGCAAGGGCCCACGTAGGAAGCAGTGAAATGGTCACAATTCGCTTACACTTCATACACATTTGGTTCTTTGCAGGTTACTAAAAGGTGGTGTTACGCAGCAAAATCCAAATGTGAATGCACAGTATACTACTTTAGAGATACATACCGCGTTCAACTGCAACCGACTGGTCCAGCCACTACATCCCGAGGCTAAATCGCGTAGACAAGTCTTTCATATGCTTACTAAGGTATGGTGTTATTGTTAGGTATTATATGTATTATATATCTCCCTACCTCGATCGGGTTACTTTTCTCCCTCTTCAAGCTGTGGTTTACGTCTTTCTATAGGGTAACACCTGTTGCGACCCTCTCAATTAAACTTGGCAGGGAAGAAACGATGGTCCCAACTCTACGTTGCACCTAAAGTAGCATCAAGGACAATACACTAGTCTAGCAGACTAGACACCGTGCAGCCCCTGAGAATCACCTTATCAGCCAACCAACGCTGGGCACTAAAATCGTTAACTCCTGGACTTGCCAAGCCAAGGGTAACTGCAATCGATAACCTCCTTCCTTCGAGTAGAACTTGAAACCACTATTCCTGATCTTCATCGCTCGCTATCCTTTTTTGCATTCTCCATCATCTTCTCTTTTTTCTTCTTTTTTTGGTCGCATCTTAATAGTTTTTATTATCGGGCGTATGAAGCGCAAAGAGGGAAGCTCAAGATAACGAACGAGTCTTAACTTGGTCAGGTACCAGACGGAATGCAGCATTCAGCAGTATTATAAACGACACTCGAGTCTTCAACGACCACTATCGAAAGTGTATAACTAAACGAACCCGCACGTATCCTCTGGGACGAGACGACCCTTTTCGAGATCCAATTTGTCCAGACCAACTTCGACCGAACCTTAAAAGTCTCGCCTCGGCGAGCAACGATCTGTCGCAATGCTTCCGCTCCGCAGACGTGGCCGATTTTACGCCATAGTCGCTGTGGTCATGGTTTTTCTGCTGTATCGCTTCGCACAAGATTCATGGACACGATCACCCCACTTCGATACCGTAAAGAAACCGGACCAGTCTGCTTCTGAGCCAGTACAGGGCTCTAAAGAAGCTTTCGAACCGCCTGTCGTACCGCCACCAGTCCAGCTCCCCAATTCCGAAAAGGATTCCAACTCTGTCAATAAGCCCAAACCGGTCGTATCTCAGGACGAAACAAAATTGCCAGAGAAGGTTCCCGAGGGAGTACCCGAGAAAATCGAGACACCGGTGGAAGACAAGCCAGCCGTTGAGAAGCCTATTCAAGTTGAGGTGCCGGGAGAAAAGACGGATGACACAAAGCCACCTGCTGAGCAAGGCCCGCCGCAGATTCCTTCGATTCAATTCAAAGACCCTCCTAAACAAGCCGATAACCCTGATATTCCCCAAGTTAATGTCGATGGTTCCAAGATCCACTGGACCAAGCCCAAGGAGCATTTCCCCATCCCGCCCGAGTCCATTAGACCAATCCCGACTGGCACCGCTCCCAATGTCTACAGGATTCAATTTGACTTCCAGGCTGAAGATGTTCAGACAAGCACCACTCGCATGGAACGGTTGAAACGAGTCAAGTCTGAAATTGTACGTGCTTGGTCTGGTTATCGCAAGTCTGCTTTCATGCATGACGAGCTCTCTCCTGCTTCCATGAAGTATCGCGACAGCTTCTGTGGGTGGGGTGCTACCCTTGTTGACTCGCTCGATACCCTGTGGATTGCTGGTATGAAAGATGAATTTGATGAAGCTGCCAAGGCTGTTGCAAAAATCGATTTCACTTACACCGACCGTAATGACATTCCCGTCTTTGAGACTACGATCCGTTACTTGGGCGGTCTGATCGGGGCTTACGATGTGAGCGGTGGAGCTAATGGACAGTACAAGATTCTGCTTGACAAGGCTGTCGAGCTTGCCGAGATCCTTATGGGCATTTTTGACACGCCTAACCGCATGCCATTGCTGTATTATCGATGGCGTGAGCCCTATGCGTCACAACCTCACCGGGCTGGTACTGTTGGAATTGCTGAACTCGCTACTTTGTCTCTGGAGTTCACTCGCCTTGCTCAGTTGACGGGCACCGCCAAATACTACGATGCTATCGATCGTATCACCGACGCTTTGGTCAACATGCAGGCTGATGGGACAGAAATTCCAGGCCTATTCCCGGAACGCATCAATGCCTCTGGGTGTAACAGAACCGTCGACACCCAGGCAGGAAGCCTCAGCCAAGAAGCTCAGAAGCAAGTCGACGCTGCCGATCTGAGTAAGGAGTCTCAAGGTTTCAACCCTACAAAGCAAGGTGAAAATGCAGGTTCCCCTCCACAGCTTCCCCAAGATGCTGGTCGTTGGCAAGACAAGCTTCGCCGTCGTGATACACCCGCAGCCGATCAGTCAGCGCCCCCGCCCGCAAGCCAGCAGGCACCGCCTTTGACCGCGAATGGGGCTACAGCTGACTGGGATTGCAAACCTCAAGGCCTTGTTGCCAGCAGCCCAAACGTCGGCCACTACCATATGGGAGGGGCCCAGGATTCAGCATACGAGTACTTCCCCAAGGTATGTCTTTCTCGTCTGATTTCACACGATAACAATTGTTAAACAACCCGCAGCAATATTTGCTTTTGAACGGCCTCGAACCGAAATACCGTGCTCTGTACGAAAACACTATTGATGCCATCAACGAATGGCTACTTTATAGACCCA
Organism: Fusarium nodosum; assembly: GCA_014898975.1. Taxonomy (NCBI): domain Eukaryota; kingdom Fungi; phylum Ascomycota; class Sordariomycetes; order Hypocreales; family Nectriaceae; genus Fusarium; species Fusarium nodosum. The sequence continues at coordinate 28,936 of JAAVUE010000231.1, read as the reverse complement.
TGATTAAGGACGAGGGCTGGGATGTATTCTTTACTGGTAAATTAACCACTTCAAGCAGAGGAGACTCGGAGTGGACGAAAAGCTATGAAATGACCCATCTCACATGCTTTATTGGAGGCATGTATGGACTGGGTGGCAAGATCTTTGGCCGTGACGGGGACATCGACAAGGCTAAGAAGCTCACTGATGGTTGTGTATGGGCATATCAGTCAACCGCAACTGGTCTCATGCCTGAGTATGCTCATCTGGTAGCCTGCCCTGCCCTAGAAAAATGCCCTTTCAGCGAGGAGAGCTGGTACGAGGATCTAGACCCCAATAGCGAATGGCGCGACAGTGAGTTTAGTAAGTGGTCGGAAGGCGAGGCATTGAAGAAGCTTGCCGAAGGTAGTGCTGCTGCCCCCACTTCCCCTCCTGCTGTAGCAGTTCCCAACTCTCAACCTCCGGTCGCCCAAGTTGGATCTGAAAACAACCCGCCGGCTCAAGCCCCCAAGGTGGTCAAGCGGGCCGGTATACCGATGCCCGAACTAGACAAGAGCATGGAAGAGGACAGTTCGGAATTCGGCTCGACCCTGCCTAATTCTCTTAAACAGAAGATCGGCTTGAACAAGGCCGAAGAGGAAAAAGCTGACACCAGCAAGAGTGAGACTGAGACTGAGAAAGTTGATTCTGTTCAAGACACAGCAGGGAAGACCTCTCAAACCAAATCTGCCATACCGGACAGTTTTGGTGCTAGGATACATGGCGCACAAGTTATTTCTCCAAACGACGTGCCTCCAGAGAGGCCACAAACACATGAGGAATACGTCAAGTCTAGGATTGAGAAGGAACGACTACCCCCAGGTTATACTGATATCCAAAACCGGAATTACCTGCTTCGGTAAGTTAACAATACCCACTGCTTTGTTTTACACACTGACATAGGCCTGCACAGACCTGAAGCTGTTGAGTCTGTCTGGTATATGTATCGTATTACCGGCGATACCACCTGGATGGACAAGGGCTGGAAGATGTTCGAGGCCACAATCGCCGCGACCCGTACCGAATTCGCGAATAGCGCTATTGAAGATGTTACAGATACGACGCAGAACGGCCTTAAGGACGAAATGGAGAGCTTCTGGATCGCCGAAACTCTCAAGTACTATTACTTACTCTTTTCAGCGCCTAACGTCATCAGTCTCGACGAATGGGTTCTGAATACTGAGGCGCATCCATTCAAGAGGTCTATATGAGCGCCGACCTCGCTTAATTCATTACCAAACGCAACACACATATGCTCAAAGAGGAAGTTTGTGAAAAAGACGGAAAGAAAGGCCGGTGGTATAAAATTACAAGGCAAGTTAAAGTCAGAGCGACAGCATGACAACGGCGTTTTGCAGAGGCTGAAGATAATATGCGATTCCATAGCGCGGTTCACGTTAGGATATATCGATCTATACATGCTATTTGAATGTAGCCTGGGGTTTCTCAGCGCCTCTTGATTACTTCTATTTCTCAGCCGTATCCCATTGTACCGAGACTGGCTGATGATTCCCCGAGAACTTTGTCTTGTTAAACCACAACTCAAACCTCAGGTCGACTGGTGCCACAATAACTCGGATGTCAAATCTACAAATGTAGAACTTATGACCACGCCGAAAACAAGTTCCTCGTTTCTCTTTGAGAACAAGTTGGTGTTGCTCAATGCCAGCGAGGTTACTCTTTACAGAGCAGAGCTTCATCGCACCAGCCTGTTTAAGACTCCGAGGGAGCCATTGTGGTTCATTGTTCGATACTACGATTTCTGCATCCCAAGCTCGCGTAGTATCTCCGTCTCTCAGTCTGATCTCGAAGAGCTTGTTTATCGGGAAGTCAGGGTTCACGGTATCTCCCTGTGATTTGGTTAATACGTTCCACCTTTGGAAAAACAGGCCGTCAAACAGGACAACGCACCTTTTTTATCAGCCACTGAATCTGATTGGTTGCCCACTTCACATCTGGATTCCATGGATCTTGCCGGATATCTTCGTCAAAGTGTCGCGTAGGCATATAAACTTCTTGTACGATGACGCCGTAACTTGCTCGAGCGATCCATGAGCTCAGAACAGACTTGTTACCCGATTCCATCCTCTGGCGCTTATTCTCAAGAACCCCGCGAGCGACAACAAGCTGGGGATCTTGCGAAGGTATAACGATAATGTTTCGGGCGTTGGGGTGCTGTAGTTTCGTCAAGTGTTCTTGGAGTGCCTCGCGTACATAGGCTGAACTCCCAAGCCCACCCGACAAAATCACGTATCTCTTATACAGATCTTAGCATTGAGAGCGCCGCAAACCGAAGACGAATTTACCACTTGTTCAACATGATTTTGATCTTTCAGCCAGTGAAATCGCTGTTTGATTCTCTGTATGATTGCTTCAATATGAACATCGAACAGCGCTTGGATATCTTGTCTGTTGCAAAATAGCCATGCTCAGTAAGCCATTGAGGACGAGGGATCGGAAGGAATAGAGAACTGACTTTGTAAATAGCATACGCCCTTCTTGAACCCCAAGCCCTTCGTGGCTCATATCAAACCCAACTCCTTCCATCACGATCTTATATATCGGCTGCATATACACCTTTTCTCCAAACTTGTGTTTGACGCTCTTGAATCCCGCACTCCGGGCCATCCGCGCCGCAAAATCGGCAGGCAATCTGAAGTCGGGATTCACAGCCATTCTTTGCGAGACAAGCCTCGCAAATGCGCGGTCTATAAGTGTCGAGCCGACACCAAGACCGCTGACAGCAGCAACTTGTGAGAGCTGTGGGAAATTGAAATCAGTCGACTCGACTCGCATCAGGGCCAGATCAGTAGTACCTCCACCTGCGTCGACGGTTAGAAAGATGCTGTTGGCCTCAAGGTTCACGGCTCCTGTCTTGAGAGTCGCGACAGCTGCAGCCTCAGATTCTGTGAGGTCAACTAATGCTGAATGACTAGCTCCTTCAGTTCCGAAACCAGCATCATGTATTGCGCCTTTAAATGCGTTGACAACGGCCATGCTGGTCCAAGTTGTTGGTGCGCTGAATAGAAACAGTACAGACAATGTTCCCCATCCACCAACATGCTTTATGCCCATGCGTATCTCTATACTGTCTTTGACATGCGCATATACCAGCTTCAGGTAATCGGTCATGAATTGGCGTGCTTCACCAGTACTTCGGGGAACATTGGTCAAACCTTGCTGTTGTGCTGCCTCAAGAGTGTCCGGGTCCAGGAAGATCTTGAAGAACTCGCGGCGGGTTTTGCTTGGATCATGGTCATCATCGGCACACATGAAGCCCCATGATGAAATGCTTCCGTCGGCGTTGTATACAATGGCTGTGGGGACTTTTCGATCGCCTCTGTCGTCGCTGCCGGGCCAGTCGTTGACGATTTGTATAGGAATTCCATGTCTCATCCAGGCCACTCCTAAGAGCTTCAGTTGGTTTTCTTGGTGATCTTCAACATATATTTATTTACCTGTGAAAGTAGTGCCCAGGTCGACAGAGACGACTAGATCTGGGTGGTCCTCCATGCTGCTTCAACGCCGCGCTCGATTGTCTTGGGGAACAAGAGGAAATGTTTGATGGCTGAGAACTCACTTTTCAATTTTAAGAGACTGGAAGGGCTCGAAAAGATTCATGTCTCTGGCTTGCCGCTCGTCTCGTCTCAACCGAGCCTGATCCTAAAGATACTGGCCTGTTGGCTGCACCCTCGAGGGGGTGCGGGTCATACAGCAGACTGGGCTGTGAACTCCAGACTGCGACCTCAGCCTGATAATGAAACATGTATATTGTTGTTCAATCGTGCTGAGTGGCTTGACAGGGGATATGCAGCTGAGTTGCAGTCTAGAGAAACGCCGGTCTGGCCAGTCCATGGCAAGATATACAATAAGCCCAAGGGTTGAACTGGAGGATTTTCCAAGATAAAAAAGCACCCGTCCGGCTGTGATTCTTGGCTTCTATATATACTATACAAACTTATCACCAAAGTTGTCAGATTCTACAGACTTCGCGTCTTTGCTATCTTAGACTCTATCCTACTTATTGAATCTACGGGTTTGCTTTGCTCGTACAGTAGCCTTTCTGACACTATTTCTACCACTTTTTCGCCATTATGTCCAAATTACCCTTTTATACCGGGGTAATATGGGTAGCTGGGCCGGTGACAGTGGTAGAAAGCAACAAAATTGTCACATCAGCAATCGCTTCCACTGCTATCACAGAAGGGGGTTCGATAATTGTTGCCAACTTGGCAGGAACCGCCACAACAACCCTGACTTCTGTTACTGGAGAACCAAACCAGTCTGTAACGGTTGGATTTCCTGTAGATCCGAGTTTTTCGTCAGTGAGCACTCAAACAAGTACAAGCATCACCGACAATGTATCGGCTAGCATCACATCAGGCCAGGGGCCAACGGATGCATCGGTTCCTACAGCAGAAACAACAGGAACAACAGAAGCCACTGCGACAGGAAGACCGGATTCACCCTCAAAAAATCTTCCAGATGGTGCTGTTGCCGGGGTTGCTATAGCTTGCACCATTGCAGGTCTTGCTATAGGCCTTATCGCAGCTTTCATTTTCTTTCGACGTCGACGGAAGAGCACAAATCAATCCCCAGGATTTATTGCACTGGAGTCACGACACGCTGAATCGAAAAACGGACCGCAAGTCAACGTGACATCGTCGGCACACGATGCTGAACTTGGACAATTCCTGCTTGATGCAACCCCTGACAAAGAAATTCAAGCAGAATTATGCTCTTTGTCAGAGCTCATCTACCAGCATGTTGAGACATACTATCATGGCCCCCAGGTCCTAGCAAGTTCAATTGAAGTGACTCAATGTCTTGTTCATATTGGCTACTCGTCAGAGTTGTCAGGGTTGCAAGCAGAGGTGGTTGCCGCTGTATGCCTCGCCCCCAAGACCTCTCGAGTTGGGCTGAGACATGTTCTCTCGCACATCATCTTTCGGAGCCTCGACTTCAACTCTGGGGGTAGCTTGTCCATGCTTCCGCCAGCAGTAGCGGCAATGGCACACGAAAAGCACACATCTGAAAATCCAGACAGCCCAGGTAAGACAAGCTTGAATTCAAACTCAGAGCCTGATGAGCAAAGCCGCTAATACTATTCCACAGCAATTTCCCTTGCGCGCTCGAGGTGGCGAACCCTATCTGCTCTGCTCCTTCATCCCAACCCTGCAGAGAGGACACCACTTCCGCTTTCGACGGATGAGGCTTCAACGAAGGCGCACTCTTTGGCAAATGAGCTCAACACCTTCCTGCAGCTCTTCGTTACACAGGACTCTGCCAGCCGACAGGACCAGACAAATCATTTGCAAGCCGTCATTCTCGAGTGCACTAGATTGGGCTATGTGCTTCTGTCACAACCGGGCGACTGGAGGTTTATTTTTAACAGCATGACTACTCCCATGGATAGAAGTCGTAGAATCGTGGTGTGTCCTGGGTTGGAGAGACTCAGCCATAATGATGGAACCAGGTATGGATCGCCTAAAGAGGTTGCTGCCGCAGAGACAATGCCTCTTTGAAAGGTGACAAGCCTTATGTATACCGCAACCTGGGTGTTTAAGAGTCAGCTCTTTGGTATATGAGTATGGTTGTGAACCTATCAGGAACAAGATTGTTATGTTATATATCGTTTTTGCTAGTCAGCAGTTAGTTTGTCAGTATACATATGCTCTTCTTGAAACTAATAATAGAACAGGCCCGGCTGAACAGAGTACCCGTTTTTAAATTATGAGAAGTTTTAGTCAAGTGTTCCTGAATCTCTCTTGATTTCACCGAGTGGTTGACATAGTATGTGCTTTGCCATTGCCTCCTTGTGGCATAGACTAGTAATGCAAGGGTCAACACCGAGCACCAACAGCATCAATCGTGCATGAGACCATCAATATATGCAGACGGAACCGAAACTAGCAGACCCATGCATGCTAATTGACTTCCGAGCGCCTTGGCTACTGAATGCTTAACGTTGAGTGGTCGGTATTGTGATAGTCAAATCCTTCTCAGAGCCTGATTTCTCATATGCAAGCCACCTGCTGTTGATGTCACCTCAGGACTCAGCTCCGAGCAGACCCAGGGGCATAAATGTGATGGATGTATAATGTGCAGACCGAAGACACAGTCCAGCCACAGCCTGATTTTTGTCTCGCTATCTTGTTGCGAGCGAAGACCAGCGAGGAGGACGCGGGCTGCCACAAGCATCATGCAGCTTGAAACTCGAAATTCAACAGTCGAGAGATATCGCTCACACATCCATATGACTCTCGATATACTTGAGTCTTGAACTTTTGGAACGTTTCGCTCTCTCAAACAGACTATTTGTCCCTCATTCCACCATGCCCAGCCCTCTCAAAGCAAGTTATCACTTCCTAGCATGGATTATGGATCACGACCAAGTCCCCAACGACATTCGACGTAGTCTTGAGCTCGTTCGAACATGTGATTCAGATCTACAGCACCTCATAGAACTCAGAAACGACTGTCTTTCGCTTCTCAAGCGTCGCCCAAAGGTTCTCCAGCGCGTTCATACAATTATAGAATCCGCACAAAAGGGACTCCAAGAAGTGTGCGAGATTGTCGAGAGATGCCGCCCGGAGAACGACAGAGGTTCTAGAACAACCTTTTCGAAGCGTATGGCGTGGGTTCTTGTCGAGTCTTCTGAGTTCAAGAGTCAGGAGCCAATTGTTAGTCGGCACCATGCTGCTGTGCTGACCGAGTTGAACTTCTTGAGGCAGATTGCTCTTATGGCTCCTATTGCTGAACCGGAAGAACACGAGGAAAAGAGAGGCATCGTGAAAGATGCTACAGTATTTGATAACATTGCTCTATTGGGAGATCTTCTGGGCGATATGCCAAGTGAGTTGAATCCTTCTCTCATAAAAGTCTATGGCGTCAGTACTCTGACTTAACCTCACAATAGTTCCCTCTGAGAAACAACCATCAGTGACTCAGACTATCATACCTCAGCCACCTATCATAGTACTCAACGCAAACACAGAACCAGTCGCCCGCTCTGACATGTCCTCACTCCAAGTTCCCGTATCTATACATCGCAAATCGAGCTCTCAGACATTACACATAGAACACGCCTGCGACTCTTTACCAGAAGTTCTTCCTGTCAACATGACCAGTGCTCCTTCGTCAAGATCGCTTACTACAAGTTGCAAGTACGACACTAAAGATCTAGTAGGGCTTTCCCTGCTTCTCGGGGACCCTCTTGATCTTGAAAACTGCTCAACAACGTCACCAGTCCCTCAGAAAGAAGGCATAAAGCGAGCAGTGACAGTTCCAGCTCCATCCCAAGCATCAGTCTATGGTCCCCCACAAAACCGGTCTGTTTATAGCGAGCCTAACCAACGTCTTTCGTACAGCGCAGAAGATAGTGTCTCGGACTTAAGTCAATGCAGTCAAAACTCATACGGATCATCGTCTATATTATCCAACATCTCAAGCCCTCTTCACCATCGCCCGTCTGCTATGTCTATAATCTCTTCCACTGCACAGGTACCAAGCCAGAATTGCCCAAGTTGCTCTAATCACTACCCAGGCCAGTTTGTATGGACAAACTCGTCTTCTACGACCATCTCCATAGCATCACCATATTTTCACGACAACAACCCCCTACTTGCCCAGCCGATTGCTGAGCTGGATACTTCTCCGTACCAGATGGTTCCAATAGTTGATGCACCAATCCACCATGACCGGTCGAGGGATCAGATATTGGCTGTGCAGGTCAACACAACACCTGTTGAGCTCCCTGCAGAGGAGAGGCAGGCTGCCAAACCCAATCTACGTCATCAAACTATACGTCTGGGCTCCAGCAGGCGTGGACGTACGTTTAGCGAACCAGGATCATCGTTACACCAGCCAGACAAAAAGCGACCCTAGGGATGGTACCGAAGGGTCAGCAATGCTCAAACTACACTTGTGCAAAGTCAGGATTTAACCTCGTTGTTTATGAACAGGTATAGACAGAGATGAGAGAAGACGGCCATAATGAATGGGATGAGAATGTTGGAACGCTTTAGTAACGACACGTTGCCCTCGAGTGTCCCATACAAGCCACTTGCACTCGAATTTGGTAAAGACGAGAATGTAGTGATGCATAACTGTCACAACCGGTGAACTTGTTTTTTCTCTTGCAAAGCTTCAAGTTATAGGCGAGATTGAACAACGCGATGAGTGCTGGGATTCCAACTACAAAGGCAGCCACATATGTGAGTGCCATTTGATTGAGACATGGAAGTGTTGGAATATTTTGGATGTCGTTTATTTGGTAAGCTTTGAGGGTAAACAATTATTCTGCCAATATTAAATAATATCCTTTCCTCCCATCCAAGCCTTCTGTCATATAACCAAACCCCCAGAGATGCCTAAACATCTCGACTTTCTCCTAACATATTTTTCAAGAAGAAAAGAACAAACAAGAGCAAGCGTGAGTGCAAAAAGGTTCAAATCAGATCCAAATCCTCAATTTCGAAAACGTGACATTAAATTGTCTTGATAGTACATGCCCATAAACATTTCCTGTTCCTCCTTGCCCGTCAAAGACATATATCCCATATCTCGTACCACATCCTTGCGTCGTGGTCACCACAATCGTCTCTGGTGGCGCGTGCGTTCTCTTTCATCTCTCATCTCGAGAGATCGGTTGTATGTGTGGTCAAACCGCAGTCTATATGCAAAAAAGATGTGCGTCCCTCGCCTCACTTCATGACAACCATAGCCAAGTCTCAGTCATAAAACCTCTGTTTTCAAAGGCCATCGTGTCGATCATCCGAGATCTGCTCAGGTCGTGAAAAGAGGCATCGTGGATAGAATAAATCGTTGCGGGACGGCGTCGTGTATGTGCCGTCCCTTTTTCGTGGTTGAATGACCGAGATTAAGACCGATCGCTCAGTGTTTTCAAATACAAAAAACCATTTCCGGAACTCCGATGCTGATGCCGCTTACCCATCTTTAGTCTTACCGTCTCCCTGTCGAAGAATACAATCGACGTATGTACATTTATTTATTCGATAACTCAATCCTCAATAGTCCGCGAGGACCCAGGTGAATTCGAGGTCTCCTATACCATCGAACTGAGCACGCTTATACTGAGGATCATAATGAGAAGACCGATTGTGACAACGATCAGGAGTGCGAACGAAAACCAACCCAACACCATGGCGCTGGTACCGACTCCACTCCTGACAGCTCCATTACCGAAATCCTGGGCTATAACCGAGGCGGCCACAGACGCTGTATGTTGCCAGAGTACAGAGACGAGAACGAAAATGGCCGAGATGAAGATCAGGGCCAAAGCGATCTGGGAGACGGGGCGAGACGGGAAAGGCTTGACTTCACGGTCGGAACCCTCGGAGTCAGTCTCCTCGTGCCAACCAGGGAAAGTGGCGAGAAGAAGAAGGCAGATAAAGGCGAAGATGATGGCAATAATGCTGAGACCCAATTAGTATCTATGTCATGGAATCGTCCGGAGAAACGTACATAAGGTAGGGGAACACAATCATATCCTTGAACTGAGCAGCGAGCCAGATAAGATTGAGAGGATCTTGGTCGACATCAACCTCTTTAGCCAGGGCAGTTGCATTGTTACTGCACAGCCAAGAGCCGCCGTCAGGGTTGATGCAAATGCCGAAATAACCAACACGGGCCTGTAGCGAGGCGTCGCCGGCAATGTTCTCAATTGCTGAATGAAGGTTGTAGTCGACTTGGGCTGTATCGGGTACTGCATCATAGCTCTTGTAGTAGATTGAGAGCAGGAAGATATCGGGGATGAGTGGTGAAGAGGAGGAACAGCCAGCAAGTAGTAGAGCTGATTCAGGTCAGTATATGCCTCACGCCTGGAAGCTTCGAATCGCTCACATAGTAGAATAATGGTAATGGCGATGAGAATCATCAACACATGGTGGTAGCCGAGGAATGGTACAAAACCTGTGAGATCGCTTGTTAGCCGCATACTTGGGGAGAAGAGTGAGACATCCATCGAGGTGTCCCGAGACAGATGAGGTTCACTTACGGTACCATCCGACCTGAACCTTTTGCCTCCTTGAGGACGAGCTGCTGCTCGTACTCGTCTTGGAAGCCATGGTAGATGCGGTTGATTCTGTCCTCCTTCAAGATTCTGTTTGTTGGAGTTGCGACAGACACAACTTGATTGTCTGATGTCGTCTCCCAGTCAGGGAGTAACGAGATAGTTGCGCAGGACTGCGATCGTTTGATTTCCTCGCTCTTTCTGCTACCCTTTGGTCGCGTAGCTATTCAGAAGCTATCCTCGAACTATTGAACTTGTCGAACTGGGAGGCGTCCTCCACTGGATCAGTCTATCTGTCTCGGTAACGGCGAATTCTTGTCAAGTTGATGAGCGATGGAATGCGGGCCGTGGGAATCGATGTCTCGGTAGACAGTCGATGCTGGAATGTGCGCGGGTTAAAGGCGACGGTTGAGATCAACGAGCGAAAGTCGGACCCTGCGATAGTGAGATCTTGTGAGGGGGGTTAAGTCAAAACCAGGTGAGTTAAGATGAAGTAGATTGGCGACGATTAATCGAAAGCCTTGACGATCAGTTCACACTTTCTGCTAATGAGGGTGAAGACTTATTGGTTTTGTTAGAAGAGAGCTCCTTGGGAAAAGGAGAGGGAAAAGAGAGGAGCGGTCAGTCAGTCAAGTCAGGTCAGGTCAGTCAGTTAGTAGCGCAGTTTCGTATACCAGAATATTGGGCAAATATTGGATGGCTGGGGAGACTTGGGACAGTAACCAACCTCTGGACTTTTCTGTGGGTGATGGAGAGGTGTAGTGCCCAACCACCTATTTACTTTCCGTTGGCAGGGGGATGGTGACGTTTTAGATGTGGAGCCACCCTTGCCGCTGCGAGACCTCCTACCTATCCATTTCAGTACCGGGCAACCCGCCAACCAGTACTGTAGAGGGAAGGAGAGGGAAGCGCAGTCCGGGACTAAACCGTTAGCGGTTAAGAACACTAATTGGACCTGCAGCAGCGCCTGCTTCAATCAGCTTCCTAGTTTAAGACAGGGCTTGATCCCTGGACCCTAGGATCTACGATCTTACGTAGCGCTCTTCCATGACCAAACGCGACCTTGATTTGGTTCTGACCTTGTCGGCTCGTCAGAGCCCAGACTTGCCAAGGACAGACCTATACCAGGACCTCCTCAGCTTAATGCAGTTGTCATGACAATCCGATGCTGTCTCGAACATGTTCTGGTTTGAACTCGTCTGCACTTTTACCTTGATCTGGTGGGATTACTTGGCTGCCCACCTATATCGCAAACTCTTATACAGGCGCCCATTCCTGTTTACGAGCTGTTTAGCATGGATCTCAATTGATGGGAATTATTGGTTGCCCTGTTCTGTCTTTCTGAAGCTCAGACACTGATGGTCAAGATCGCGGTGATACCCAGCGTCCTCGGCAATCCTCTTCCATGCCCAGCGGGCTTCGCTTCTCTTTTCCCTCTCTGCCCCATTTCCCCAAGCAAGCGTGGCTCGACTTAAAACTCTCCGACTCTTTGGTAATGGAGTCGAACCCACTCAGTGCCCCTTGCTCAGCCCAGACAACTCACGACATCCACTCTTCCGGGATAGATGAGGTTCTCACGCGGTGTAGGGAACAAAACAATCATCCCTGATTCTCAATTGATGAAGACAGATAGGTTCAAATGCTGTATGACCCATCGATACTGTATATGGGTATCATATTGAATCGCCATCTGAATGCCCAGAATAGGATAACTGTGCTGGTTACTGTTTATTGTATACAACATCATGTGGGTATATAAACAATTAAATTGCGCTTTTCTCAGTGCGCCATGGCGGTGATGAGTTGTCAGCTCGTAAAAGTAAACACAAATTTTATGTCAATGATCCTATGGCTGACGATGCCCTTTCTTTTCATAGAACAATATGAAACTTTCCTTCATCCTTTTTTTTATTGTAGTCGCGAGTTTATACTCCCGAGAAACCCGTTGGATTCATCATCTAGATCATGACTACCCTCATGGGGAGCCCAGCCACCCGATTAATTAAAATCCCTGACGTTCAGCCACTTCGAAATAGCAAATCTTCCCCTTATGGCAATCGCACTTTGCCCCTCGAAAGATAGTCGGTCATTGGACGTTTCAAACGATTTTTCGCCTGCTCAAAACCTTTTCAGCTTTTCGTGATTGTCGCTCATCGAGGCCAGTGTGACCTTCCAGAAGTATTTTTACTTAGACGGAAATATGTAGTTACCGAGTAAAGTGGGGCTCGCTCCCCACGTCATTCAAGAGTAGCTACATACGTTGCGCTATGGGGATTCACGACAACCATCACTGAAACACTATATTCAACATGGCTACTGCCGCCACTCACTCCCAGGGGACCTCGCTCGATATTCGAGTTGAAGACTTTCTGGACGATAAACTCCAGTCCACTGCCGATCTTGAAAATCTCGACACACTGCTCGAAAATGTCGAGCTTCAACGTAACCAGCTGCAATCACAGCTAGATACAGCTGTCAAAGAGCTCGAGGAGACCCGGCGCACAGCCGACGACCGCCAAGGCTCGCTCACCGCTCGTATTCAAGAGTTCCAAAAGCTTCAGGAGAGCATTGATCTCCGTGCCCAGATCTATGTTGCCTCGGATGCGCCCGATCAGGCCATCGAGCGTCTCAAGTCGCCCATGAACAAGATCAAGGCTGTTGAGCGGGCCCAAAGTTACCTTGTCCTTTTGCAAGACGCTGAAGAGCTCCGGGCAGAAGTAAAGTCTTTTCTTCCGCAAGACCCAAAGGCTGCGTTGGAACCGTACATCAAGCTAAAGCAACATGTACTCAAGGTACAAGGCCTACCGGGTCAGGAGGGTTTGCACCTCGTCGCCTACGCCGAGAATCTAATCAGTTCGATTTGGGATGATATCAAGTCCACCATGTCTGGAGAATTAGAGGAAGTCTTGAAACAGAGAAAATGGCCGCGGGTCGAAACCGATCTACAAATGGATGAAGAATGGATCAATTGCATCGAAAAACTTATCGATCTGCAAAAACCAGAGATAGCACACACTGATAAGCTTGTCACGCTGTTGCCATTCGAGATCATGGCTTCAATCTTTGTTTCAGAGTTCCGTTTCCACTTTCTAAGCGATAAGCCGACGAGCAGCCCGCAAGCATTTGGAACACATTGCCTTTCGTGGTTTATCGCACTCGTTGAGAAATGGGAAGACTTCTTCCGAGACAATCTCGGGTATCTCCTCGCAGAGAAATTCCGGGGTACCGACGTAGCAACAAATTTGGCTTATATCGACCCTGTTTCTGCGTTGATTACTGCTCTACTGCCAATGTTGAAGGAGAAGACCTCCTTGGTCGCTCTCGAAGCTGTCAAGAGCCCATCTTTCTTGAGTAGCTTCATGTCACAGCTTATGGCATTTGACGACAATGTTCGTTACAAGTTTAGCTACGACGGCGGCGACGCTGAGAGTGGCTGGCCTGGTTTGACCGCGTATGTTCTTGACGACCACTTCGATACGTGGTTCAAGGCCGAGAAAGAATTCGCTCTGGAGAGGTACAACACCATTATAGACTCGCAAGACGCTCGCAACATCGATTACGATTATGCGTTGCAGGGCAAGATGAAGCCGACATATGCTGCCGTGCGAGTCACCGATCTTCTGCGGTCGGTGACAAGCCAGTACGAAAGAGTTCGCACTTTCAAGCATAAAATCCGATTTTTGATCGGTATCCAGCTCGAAATTTTGGATGCTTATCATGATCGCCTTCGAGACTCGCTGCAAGCTTACCAAAGTATGTCCACTACATTTGGCCGTACACTGGCTGCGAATAAGGAGGATCTTGCTGTGCTAGAAGGCACAGGCGCTTTTGAAGTGTTGTGCAAAGTTATTGGCAGCGCCGACCACATCGTTAATACCTTAAAGGACTGGAGCAATGAAGAGGTATGCCACGCATTTATTAACAGTACCAGTTTTCGATTCTGACATGTCTAGTTTTTTGTTTCCTTGTGGGATGAACTCCAAACTCGAGCCTTGCATCGAGCCAGCCAGGGTAATAACATTACCAGTACTATGAGCTATGATGATGTCAAAGATCGTACCTCTGCGGCAGTAGGCGAGAAGCGTGAAGACGGTGCTCTATTTGATGAGACGGCTACGGCTTATAGTATGCGACGCACAGCTGCTCAAGAACTTCTTGTTGGTGCTCTTGTTGAGTCTCATAACAAGGCTTTCCGCGCTTACACGACCCGTGTTCAATGGACGACTGTCGGCGAAACGGCTATTCTTGGTACGTTCGCTCTTATTGTTATTGGACCTTGACTAATATCACAACAGATGAGCTTGCCATTACTCCAGAACTGGACGAGCCCCTTCGTATCCTCCAGCGCAACTTCGATTTCCTTATCAAAGCGCTGTCCACAGCTGTCTTCCGCCGTGTCTGGCGTGAAGCTCTTACCAAGCTTCAGGATCACTTGTGGCAAATGATCCTTGTGCGCCAATCTTTTACAACCTACGGCGCAACTCAGTTCTGTCGTGATGGTGTCGCTCTGGTCTCCATCGTTGAACGCTACATCCCCAATGGCTCTTCTATCCTCGATAGTCTGACTGAGGGAATCCAACTACTAAGCTTACCAGTCGAGACCGGGGAGGCAGGTGGCTTGACACTCAAAGAAGCCAGCGATAGAGTATTCACAGATAACGAAGAGGCGCGCAAGGTTCTTGAGGAACTACACCTCGAAGAGTTGTCGCCGCAGAGCGCCAGAAACATTCTGCAACGCCGTGTAGAGAACAACGAAAATGTGGGCTGGTAAGGAATAGATTAATTTGGGTATATTATCATATATCTGAACCTCTCTCAGACCTATCACCAATGCTATCGCGTGTTGAACTTCGCCATAAACCTTCTATGCCAACAGTGTTTTCCCTTTTGTTCTATCGATATGTCCCTTCTCATTTTTGATGCTTTTGAATAACAGATTTCTTCTTTTCCCCCGGGTGAATTTTACCCTTTTTTAGCTGTTGAGAGCTCGCATGGTCATCTCGACAACAATAAAGGTACCTGCGCTGACGGGCATGGCTCGAGCCAGAGTAGGACCGATACCCTTGAAGAAGCCGCCAGCACCCTCAGCACGCCATGTCTTGGAGAAGCAATCTCTCATGGTGCTATATCGCTGGTTGGCGCCGTAGCCGTCGGTTTGCATCTTACTTTTGATCACGTCGAAGGGGTAGCTAGAGAGCCAGAGAACCTCACCAGCAAGACCACCGTAGACGGCGATCTTCCAAGCAGGGATGTCCTTGCGGTCGACCTTATTACGGGCGGCGTCGGAGTTCATCATGTATTCGAAGGCAGTGAACCAAGAGCCGTAGGCGAACGCCTCTCGCCAGATGGTCACGCACTGGCCACGGTAGATGCCGCTCAGAACACCGTTGTGCGCTCCAAGTTTACGGATGCAGTCGCCAGGGCCATTGTACAAGCGACCGGCGCCATGAGGTTGACTCTGAAGACGGATACGGATGTGCTCGATGGGGCCGGAGAGAACTGAGTTGGAGATACCGGCGAAAGCACCCGCAGCACCGTACTGGGGGTAAGAAAGTTCAGCGCCATTGTTGCGTTCCTGGAACCAGCGCTTGGCAGCGTTGAAGGCACCGAATTGAACGGAAACGCAAGCGCCGATACCGATAAGTGGTGTGAGTGTTCCTTTGTAGAAGGCTAGGGCGCCCTCGTTCTTGTAGATGGTTGTGGCAGCATTGATGGCAGAGGAGTATTGGTTTGATGTTTGGAGTCGGACCTTGACAATGTCAAAAGGTTGTCCTAGGAGGAACATTGTTAGCAATTGGTTCAAGTTCGGGTTGTTACACAAGTAAGCTCATGGCGACTTTATTGTGAAGAGTGCCTCTCACTCATGCTTGTCGTCCGGCTCAATCATACATAGCCGTTCTCATTGCGCCGTGAAGCCACCCTCAAATTGATCAAAGAAACAAATCAGAACATACCAATCAAGACCTGTGCGATTCCTCCGACTGCGCCAGAGAAAAGGTCCTTTGCCGTCTGAATCGCAGGACTCTGCTTGGACGACTCCAACTCGAGAGCGTCCATCTCGAATATAGCGGGGATTGTCCTTGTCCTTTCCTTTCTTTAATAAAACCGCCACCCTCTTAGATCGCAAAGGGAAGAAAGGAAAAAGGATAGAGAGGTGGTTTGTGAGAGATAAGAGAGTAAGGAGAAAGAGAGGGCTAAAGATAAGGTAAGAAAAGAATGCCCCGGCCTATCTATCGCAATCCGGGGTCGAATTGTCGCGGAGAGTGCTCGGCAAATGACGTGCTAGCATTAGCAAGCCGGTAACGGAGTCTGGACTGTCGGTGTTCGAGAGTGACTTTTTTGGTGGTGAGATACAGCGATACCAGCGCTGTTCGGAGCCAGCCCCGTAGCAGAATTGGTCCAAAACGCGGGGAATCTCGCTTTTTGGCACTACACTTGTGAGAAATCTCTTATCGGCTTCGTCTCCGGTCACCGTTCTGGCCATGTATCTCACTAACAATTAAGCCAACAGCCAGCTAGTGTGGTTCCGCCAGCTTGAAGACTTGCTCGATCAGAAGATTGCAGCACTTCGGACTATTATTGAAAATGAAACTCGGGATCCGGGTTCTATTCTAGAACCGTAGCAAACCGACATAGATATCTATCTCACTTACATACCTAGCACAAACGCCAACCCTTCATAGTAGATCCGTAATAAGCTCATTCATCATCCTCGCAATCGTTCATCTAGACTCTTTCGATAGGCGACACCTCTTTCTATGCTCATAATCTGCTTCCCTTCTCTTCAGTATCGTTTGGCTCCTTGCTTCTCATCTTTCGCATCGTTCTGCGCTTGCGCATGCTGCTCAATAGCCTCCTTGAGCTTCCCAACCACTTCAGGTTGGTTGCTGAATGCAGTCATAAGCAAGCTTTCCAATTCGGCCTCTACCTTAACAATTGGCTTCACGCCAGGCTTCCTGTTCTGAGAGTCGTTCATGAGAGAGCCCCAGCGATGTGTGAAATTGTAGATGGACTGACGCAGCAGCTCATCCAGTTGCTCATTCATATCCTCGACTGTTAACGTCTTGGCTGTCACCGACGGCGTACCTCGAGACCAGAGACCACCACCAATGATGTTGGAAAAGAACCCAACCCAGTTTTGGGGACTCAGCGTATCCCAAATATGGACAAAGTGCTGCATGGAAGCACCGTGGTTCCTAATGTCTCCAATCTCAAGTGACACAAGCTCGTTCTTGATAATAAGCAAGTTCTTGACCATGAAGAGGTCGGGATCTGTGCCAGCTTTCAATGATTGTATCCTTGATTCTGCACGTTGAAGCACATGAATGGTCTCTCGCACAATATTGAAGACAACTGAACTATTTTTTGACTGTGCATGACACGTCAGATTCCGGACAGCAGACTTAAACCAAAAGTACTTACCGATCTCTCCTTTGGCATGCAATTCTCGTACATGCTCAGGAGTTTAATAGCCTGCTTCACCAGGGGATGAGCATTCGACGACGCCACCCCACCCACAACAGGGCCTATCTTTAAAGAAGCGTCTTGAAGAGGAGCCTTTGTAATTGTTTTTGTTACTTCTGCCTCAAACACAATGTCTGTCAAAGGCCACAGGTGATGCGCGAGGAGCTGTGAAGTGTATTGCTTGCACTTGAGGAAGTATGGCGATTCCATGTCATCCAAGTCAGCACCAAAGTATTCGTTTGCAAGCAAGCCCACAACGTTGCAGGTCATTTCTAGCGGCGCAGCCTGAAGGACTGTTTGAAGATTGGCCACCAGTGGTGTCAAGTTACCAGGATGGACAATAGTAGTGTTGATGGCCTTGATAGCCTGAAAAACGGAATCCGCCGCTTGTGTCCAGATGGGCTCTACATCAAACAGTTTCATGAAGAGGTTCTCTTCGTCATACATGCGTTCGAAGCATTGCTTGATAAAATTACGCGACGCTGTCTCGGCTGACAGGTCCTTGACTTCTTTGTTGAACTCTGCAATATCAGATTGCGTCAATACCTTGAGGTCGCGGTCTCTTGTCGTCAAGTGGTTGTGGATGATATTATTCGCTGTGTTCGCGTACGTGTCGAAATGTGTGCAGGACTCATTCCGCTGGCCGTATGCATCGTATGCTCGGCGCACCACTTGGTGGACGTTGGGGACCAGGCCGTACGAGTCCAACATCATCTCTTGGAAGCGTCCATATGCAAGTGCATGACGAGCAGACTCAGACTTTGTGGCGATGATTTGTCGTCCGATTTCAGGAGACACCTTTTCTAATGTGATCTTGTAACCGTGCTCGAGAAGATGTAGAGCTTTCGTGAGAAGAGCAGTGTATCGGGCAAGGTAAGTGTCACGGTCGCGATATGAGGGCTAAGTGTGTTAACGCATGAGCTTGAAAGTGATGTAGCATCCTTACATGATCCTCCATAAACACAATGCAAGAGTCAATGTTTTCAACCATTTCTCCAAATGATGCATCATCGACCAATCGACTAGCGCCCGGCGCATTGAGACGTCTTGTCGCATTGTCGAGGTATGCGTAGTAATGAAGATCGGTTCCAACTTCATCGGCCAGCTCTTCTAGCCTCCTTTGTTCCGTCAAAAGCTCCTCGCATTGTGACTGGAAAGTTGATGTTTGCGCTTCGACGGAACCGAATGAGTTTGAAAGAGAGGTGAGAAGTTTCAGAGTCGCGTTCGCATCGTCAATAAGTCCGTCAAGGTGACGCTCCGTCAATGCGAGCTGGTCGCGATACAGTCTGCAATGAGTCAGAATGGCCTTCAGGGACGTGAACCTGCACAAGATGCATACAGATATTGTTGTTGACTAGCATCTAGCAATTGCTCGTCAAATGGTCCTAAACTGCTCAGCTCAAGCGCGCCGACGTCGTTGCTAGAATCAGGAAGGAACAAAGCTTCCCATGCTCTGCTCTTCTTGTCTGTCTTTTTTGTTCGTGGTCTCGTATCCTTCGACAGCTGCTCCTTAACTACACGATAGAAGTCGGAGTATGAGTTGGCTCGGCGAATAACAGTTGGTTCCGGTGGAGTATCGGTATCTTCGATTTCTTCGTATACATTGGGCATTGGCGCTGGGGGTTCGTGGATTTGGGTCGTTTCCTGATGCCATTTGGTGAGCTTCAACCAGGTTGTGGTGGGGTGTTTATTCGTGGGGACATACGTTGGGTTGTTGCAATAAAGACTCTTTGCGACGATGCCCAGGACTGCTATTAGAATGACTCTTTTTGCTGGTAGCCAGATCAGGCATCATCGTATACCACGAGTCTTCATACATGATGCCGGCGGAGCTTAAGAAAGTTTTAAATGGGAGGTTTCGCTTGATCTAGAGTTGAAGTCGGAGCTGGGGCTGGAGCTGGAGCTATTCTAGAAGCCACGCAGCAGCGTTGAATGTTAAAGTCGGAAGGCGTCAGCTCCGAACCGCCGATGCATTGGGTGGGAAAGTGACAATCAGTTAGTGTGGGATTATGTTATCTGTGCCCATGCTAGGTACGCTAACAGAGTGCCTGCAGCAGGTGGCGCGTGCTCCCTCTGATCTCTAGGTGATCTGTGGCTGTGGTCGTACTGCCTAGGGGGGAAGGACCCTGTGGCAGTCCAAAGAATTTTGCTGACCATTACCATTAGTCTATTCTTAAACTGCGGGAGCTTCAGCTCTATGACCTCACAACATTTTGTCGTTCATTGGGAGGCAATTTTAGATTTGTGTTTTAATGCAACTTGAACTCTTCAGTAGAAGACTTTATCGGTTGCATTGAATCAGATTCTTTATTCTCAAGTGTACGTGCCCGTCATGAACGTTTCTCGAGCTGCTCTCAGGCGAGCTGCTATCCGCTCCCATGTTCGCCAGCCTATCACCACATCTCAGCGTCAATGGGTTCGTTACGCCCACGATTATGGCAGCGAGTATTCTGAGCCTCCATCTAGCCGCGGAGGTAAAATCATCAGTCTCGCGGCTGTCTTTGGTCTAGCTGCTACTGGAGTTTACCTTTATCCTAAATTGACTGGAAAGTCCGCATCGACAGCTGAAGAAGAGAAGGATGAAGCACCCATTAAAGCCGAGATCGAGTTTGAGAAGCCTCGCAAGAAGGTCAAGTCCAAGGAAGAAAACCGTGATCTTATCAGTTCACAGCATGCCCAAGTCAAGCATAGCTGGGAGCATCCCGGAGTCTATGCATGGGGTTCCAATATTGGCAAGGTCATCGACCCAACCTCTAATGAAAAATATGTCAAGGCACCTCGAAGAATTTCCTACTTTAACGATCAAGTTCTTCGAGACCTCAAGCTGACCTCCATCTTTGGCGCAGCAGTCACTGAGAAGGGCGACTTGGTTCAATGGGGTCTTGGGTATAACCAAAAAGATCCTTCCCCAGTTTCTACACTCACAGGCAAGGACATCATCAAGATTGATGTTTCACTTGACCGAATCATTGCCCTGTCACGCAAGGGCAATGTCTATTCCATTCCCGCGTCTCGCAATGATCAAGAAGGTGGCCTCAAGGAAGAACAGCAAAAGTCTTCCTGGTCTATCTGGGGTTCTGGCGGTTCGCGAGAGAACATTCATTTCCGCAACCTGACACCATCCAGCCTTGCATACGGCGAAACAGTCAAGCACATCAGCACTGGACAGGAACACTGTCTGATGCTCACTTCCAAGGGTCGTGTCTTTTCGGCTGCGGCCAGTGCCCTCGAGTTTCCCTCAAAGGGTCAGATGGGTGTTGCAGGCTTGAGCTGGCACAATAGACCCAAGGGCCCTTACGATCAGCCTCACGAGGTCACCACCTTGCAGGGATTCGAGGTGAGCCAGATCGCTGCTGGTGATTACCACTCGGCCGTTCTCGACAAGACCGGACGCATTTTTGGATTCGGTGATAATTCTTACGGACAACTTGGAATTGATACCGACTACGGCCTTTCAGTTTCAGACACACCAGTCATGGTTCCTACCAACTTGTCGTACGCCAATACCGGGCTCATCCCCACCGTGACATCCATAGCAGCAGGTGGAAATAACACTTTCTTTACCGTGGACGCAAAGACGTCCACGATTCCTGGCAGCACAAAGGCTCTGGCCCCGGCGAGAAGGCTCCCGCCCGTAACCACCGACTTGTGGGCTTGCGGCCAAGGAGTCTATGGAACATTGGGCACTGGTCGTTGGTCGCATGTGTCCGCCAAGCCAACCAAGGTAAAGGGCCTGTCGTCTCTGTTCGAATTCGATGAGAAGACCAACACGATGTGTCCCATCAAGCTTAAGTCTCTTTCAGTCGGCGCTACACATTGTTCAGCTATCATGGACAACGTGACAGAGCTCTCGGTGTCTAGCAAGGGAACAGAGAACGAAACCAACTGGGGCGCTGATGTCGTGTTCTGGGGTGGCAACGAGCACTTCCAGCTTGGTACTGGCAGAAGGACGAATTTGAATGCTCCTGCGTATATCGCAGCTTTGGACAGTCCGTCAGATGCTCGCAAAGAAGGCACGGAGGGTTTCCATCGACTGTGTGTTACTCCTCGCAAGACAGTCCGTCTGGACGGTGGAAAGGGACGAAAGGTATCTTTGGAGCAAAAGGTTGAGTGTGGCAAGTATGTGACTGGCGTTTACTCTGCTGTTTAAGATGGCAAGCCACAGGGCTAAATTTGTAAGAACACTACTACTGTATCATCAGAAATATATAATCATGTATCGTATATAAGAGGGCACAATTTGACGTTGGGATGAAATTGCTCTGTCTCGATTCAACCCGTTATGTTTGTAGATTAGCAACTGGTGGCTCTGTCTCC
This sequence comes from Fusarium nodosum, assembly GCA_014898975.1. Taxonomy (NCBI): domain Eukaryota; kingdom Fungi; phylum Ascomycota; class Sordariomycetes; order Hypocreales; family Nectriaceae; genus Fusarium; species Fusarium nodosum. The sequence goes on along the minus strand of JAAVUE010000231.1, from coordinate 7,104 downwards.
ATCTTGGTAGGCTATAGTAAAATCGTCCGATCTCCCTGTCAGATTTCTACAGGGGCCCCATGAAACTTATTGGAACTTGGACTAATACGACCAATACCAGCCGGGTTCAATTTAGCCTCGACCGCGCAAGCAGGTCACATCGCGAATGGAAGGAATGGATTAATAAGACGTTAATAACTGCTGGACCCGTGTTGGTGGGTTCTCTGGATGATAGGTACTAAGGTACTAAGGTAGTGAATGCGATTGAAGGAGTTGGGGGATCAGACGAGAATCCATTCTCCGCAGGAAAACCGAAAATAGAAATAATCACGACATGTGGCTAGCAGGTAGTAAAGAATGGCAGTGACACCAACAGCCGCCGGGAAGCTAAAATTATCCCTGACGTGTGCAGAAGGGGAAAAAAAGCAATTTACTAAAACCAGGTACCGTGAAACTATCGATTCTAGATTGACCTCGAGAATAAATTGAGTGCATGATCAGCAAATGTCCAGAACCACAGGATCGGGAAATGATGTAGCGAGGATGATGCACGTGTCGTAATCAAAAACAAAAAAAAAGAAAGGAAAAGAACAGGGCCGAGATCTGTCAAATATCATCAGAGGAGAGACTTACTTTGCAGATCAGGCCCTGCGTTCATCCCTTACAATGTGGCCCTAGGGGGTACCTACAGCATGTACTGACGGTAGGTATGGACTCTTTACACTACTGAGGAAGTATAAGCGCAACTACTAACGTTAACCAAGACGCTTGCTTTCATTCTTTCCCGCCGTCCCCACGTTCTTTTGCCCTTCCCTTGTCTAGTCTCGTCTTGTGTCCCAATCCTTTGTCCGTTGTGACGTCTTGAGACTCGACAATACCCATCCATTACTTGGTCACGTCTTCACGTCACGTCACTCGTTCCTGGCCCAACTTTGATGACTGTATGTGTTGCAGATATTTGAAGTTTTATCTTATTACTATCATAACTCTCCTTATTTCTCCTTTCCTCCACTTATTTACTCTCCTTTTATTATCTGCTCTTTCCCCAACATTCGCTCGACACCTCTTAATTCGGCCTCCCACCCAATACTTCCGATCGTGCTATCTTATCCCTCCCACCTCCTTCTCTCGACATTACTCATTCACACAGTCTTGTTCAACTTACTTCTCTTCTCTTCATCGCCCTCGATCCAACAGAGAGCTCTCTCTCTCTCTCTTCTTTTCACTGGCTCTTTTACCGGTTTTGACGTTACGACTCCGCCACCGTTTAACAGTCTGATCTTTTTTCGCCTCCTCGTAACTCTCTCTCCAGTACTTACTGCGCTGTACTTGCGCCCCATCGCCCACGCGGAGCCGACCCTTGCCCTGTCCGGCCTCCACCAGCCACGGAGACCCAACGACACTATTCCTCTTCTTGTGCCCAAATCTCCGTCACTTCTACTTCTTATACTTGGGCATCCGCCGCTGGCCAAACCTTTGGTGAAAACTGCGACGTGCCCCAACTTTCGGCGCAGCTTTTGCTTCTCCTTGGGGACCTCACGCCGGCCTTTACACCGTCCTAACGCCATGGACAGGATCCCCAAGTTCAGGCGCAAACCCAAGAACCCTACAATCGAAACCTCCATCGAACGCTCCAGCAGCGACACTGCCGATAGCATCGCCAGCTCCGAACTGCAGGCTGCAAACCTTCAGTCGCAACTGCAGCAGGGACAGCAAGTCCAACCACACAAAACCAAACTCTCCAAGAGAGCAGCTTTTAAGAATTTTCGTTTTCGCGGCTCTGTCAAAAGAGCGCGCGACGATTCACCCGCCGAGTTGCCTTCCAGTCCTCCTCCGCCGGCCGTCGTGAGCCACGACGGTGTCAAGAGCCGACCCGTCACGGCTGAACACGATGCGCTAGGCAGTTATGACGGGTCAACGCCCCGGGTTCCTGCTTTCCTGGAATCTTCATTGCAGAGTATGGCATCAAAAAAAGCGATGGGCGCATTAATCAAACACTAAATTTTTATAGATATCGATATCAAATTCCAGGACCTAACATGGGCCGAGCGTGAACGGGTTCAAGAAGGTACAAAAAACGATGCAGACCAGGATTTCAAATGGGGTACTTTCAAACAAATCGATGCCCAGGAAAAGGGTGTCATGGATCGCTACATTAACATCAAGCCATGGAATCACAACCGAGTCAAGCTCCAAGTTCCTGAGGAGGAGCTTGACTATGTCAACGCATCTGAGATTACCGTTCCTTCGCCCTCAGATCCAAACAGGGAACCATTACGATACATCGCTATGCAAGGGCCAACTCTGCCGTCAATCGACTACGTCTGGCGCATGATTGCCGAACAAATGTCCTCACCTGCTGTTATCGTGCAGCTCACAACCATGGCAGAAGGCGGAGTTGTCAAATGCCACCAATACTTTCCTGATGACCAAGAAAACTCGACCTGGACTCTGAACGAACACGATGCGTGGAACGATGGATGGCAGGCCCAGTTGACGTACGACTCATATGAAGAGATGGCCGAAGGTGCCATCGAGAAGCGCAAGCTGCTTATGCACGTCGACGGTGAAGATGAACCACGTGTTGTGTGGCATCTTCTCTATCGGCGATGGCCCGATTTCGGAGTACCTGAACTCGAGGATCTTGACGGATTCTTTGATCTCATGCAGTTGTCTCGCGAACTGAGCGCACCCTCTAATCCACGAATAATACACTGCAGTGCTGGTGTTGGTCGGACTGGCACTTTTATCACTCTCGAGCACCTCATACGCGAGCTTGAGTTGGGTACTTTTGAGAATTACGACGAGCCGAGTGAGGGCCCTGACTTGATTTACCATACTGTCGACCTTCTCCGAGAACAGCGCGTGGGTATGGTTCAGGGCCGGCCTCAGTTCCTGTTCATTTACCAAGTCATGCGAAAACTGTGGCAAGACAAATATGGCGCCGATGAAGACGGTAACGAACCCGCAGCTAAGAGGCTCGAGGTAGGCGACCCGTTCATCGACGACTCAGTACCGGATTCAACGTAGGCCGATCAAGGTATTGGTACTATAAACTGAGAGAGGTAGTGAGTGATAGGGAGTTTTCGGCGTTCGTCACACCATCAACAATATTTGCGCAAGTGGGTGCACATGGGCGAGTTAGAACGAAGCATGAGACACGTGGTAATGTTAAGGTCAATGCTGGGATATAAGTTTGGGGGCACAATTTGCTTGTGTTTTATATGATGTAGCTGGCGTGTGTATGATCAAGCATGGGAGCGCGTTTTGGGGTGATGATATCCATATATAGAGCTCGCATCTCGCAATAGAGAGATGACGACAACAAGGTAGCATTCAAGTCAGGAATGACTTGTAGAGGGTTTTATTTAGTATACATGATACCACAAGCACGGAAAGGGGTTTGGTTGTGTATGATAGCTACCACATTCGAATATGCAACGATCGGCAAGCGAACAAATACAGCAGACAAATACTGTGTAAGAACGCCCGAGCTTCGAGTATGAGAAACGGCTTTTGTATTATGATTTTGAAAGACTTTTTATTTTCCTTTCTGTCCTATCGTGAGATTCTTGACAGCAGTCTTGTTGTTCAGTCTGTTCTTGGCCGCCTGCCAACATGTAACTATGCCTCAACTTCATTACCACAATACGCTCGCTACGTTTTTCCCACTACTAAGTTCAAAATAACAAGAAAGATAATCTCTATAAACAAAAAATCAAAACTTAGGCGCTAATCACCAGCGTAACAGTCTCTTTCTCTTTTTCGGTTACAGTGACAGTAGCTTGGTCCTTATCTGTAACTGTCACGGTGAAGTAGACAGAAACGGTAGGTGTGCCATCGACAACAATAGTTGTGGCATGGGCGTTGTCACCAGTACGAGTAACAGCCGTGGGCTTCTTGTCATCTTGGCTATCGGCATTGGCTTCTGTGGCTGCGGGAGCAGGAGCCTTTGTGGGCTTGTCGGGGATTGGGATGAGTTCTACGGATGTAGGCTTGTCATCATCATCACTATCTTTGTCCTTATCATTATCACCATCTTCATCACCTGGTGAGGCGGTGGGCTTGGCTTCATCAGGCTTCTTGATTGACTTGGTCAAGGTTGTGCCGCCAGGGAGATTCATCGAGTTCGTACTTGGCTCTGCAACAGGAGGACTTGTAGGAGGGAGATCCTCATAAGCCTTGGTGGGTTGGGGGCTGGAAGGCTCTTGTGGATTGGTCTGGGCAGGCTTCTCCTCATTTGGTTGGGATGGTTGTTCCTGAACGGGCTGGGTCTGAGCTGGCTGGGATGGTTGCTCTGGTTCGGGCTGAGAGGGTTGCGATGGAGAGGTGGGCTGAGTGGGCTGTCCAGCATCAGGTTTGCTCGGCTGCTCGGGGGCAGGTTGAGTTGTTTCTTCAGGAGCAGGCTGAGTAGGCTTCTCGGGCACGGGCTGAGCCTGCGTGGGTTGTTGATAGTTAGGCTGAGAAGGTTGCTCATTGACAGGCTGGGTAGGCTGAACTGGCTGCTCCTGGGCAGGCTCGCTAGTAGGTTCAGGGACTGCACCGTCATCGACAGTAACGATAGTAGTGACTGTAACCACAGGAACTTCAGGCTGCTTCTCAACTGTGGAGGTAGGTACTGGCTGCTGGTCCTGATTTCCATTGCTAGGGACAGTGTTCTCCTCACCACCTCCAGGAGTCCCTCCGAGAATCTTGGCTGCAGTAGCAGGATCTTCACAGACTATCTTTATGCCTCCCTCGACGTTGTACAAAGGTAGAGCAAAACACTTCTCGCCCTCAGTTTCGCAGGGAAGAAGCTCGAAAGCACCGTCGTCACCGCATAGAGCCATTTGTCCAGTGATGCAAGCTGCTTGGCCCTTCATGCACGCAGATTCAGGGGTAAGCTTTGCGAATTCTTCATTGTACGTACGCGCATCAACGACATTGCTAGCGTAAGCAGGAGCGGGAATTGCGCTCGTGCCTGTAGGAATTTCGGTGTTGATGGTTGGCACCCCATCGGCTGGTGAGCCTGTGGGAACAACCTTGGCTACAGATGTGGTCTCGGGCGATGAAGGGTTGGAGACGACGGCAGTCGTAGTTGGCGGTCCAACGGGCGCTGCGGGCAGGGTGTTGGAGCCAGGAGCTGGGTATTGGGGTTCAGCATTTGAAGGAGAAGGAGCCGGCTGTTGAACAGCTGAAGTTTCTGCTGGAGTCTCTGGTGGTCGAACTGCAGATGTAGTAGGAACATTGGGCTGAGCAGGCTCTGGAGTTGGCACAGGGTTCTGAGGCTCAATGGGCGCTGAAGTCTCAATAGGGGAAGGCTCAGCAGGTGTATCAGGCGTTTGACCATCGGGGGTTTCAGCAGGAGGATATGTTTGCTTGACCTCAGATGTAGGAGCAGGGCTGCTAGGTTTGACAGGTTCAGAAACTTGAGTCTCACCCTCAGGCTGTGCGGCCTCCGTAGTTGGTGCAGGCTGATCTTGCACATCAGACGTAGTCTCAAGCTGTGGGTTCTTTGGCTGCACTACAGAAACAGTCTCCGTGGTAGCAGCAGGTTTTGTCTCTGCTGCTGAGGTTTCCGGGGTATTCCCTGCTGGTGTCGTAGGAGGGTTAGGGTAGATGTTGGAGGGATGCTTGGGGTTGATGGGGAATGCTGTGTCACCAGGAGCCTGCGATGTGAAGTATCCACTAGGAGTTGGTTCATATGCAAAAGTAGTTGTCACGTCCTCAACGGGTGTGGTCATAGGCTGCTCATCTATGGAAGTAGTTGCAGGAGAAGAAGGCGCTTCAGGGGCTGCGGTCTCTTGGATAGCACTTGGCTTGGTGTTTTCTCCCTCTGATGGTTGCAGTGTACCAAGATCAACTGTCGAGCCCAGACCCTTTGTCTCAGAGTTCTCTGGCTGCTGACCAACTTGGGTGGTAGAAACTTCAGGAGCAGCAGTAGTAGCCTCTCTTGCTGGCTCGTAGGTTGGGGCTTGGTTTACAGAGGTTGGGATTTCCTTTGAGATTGGAGCAGTCTCTGTCACTACCGCACTCTCCTCGGGGGCTTGGTACCGAGGCTGATCCGAAGTTGGCTTCTCAACCTCTGTAGCAGGATCCTTGGGTACAATAGAGGTCGTGATAATAGGCGCAGAAGTGTTCTGCGTAAAAGTTGGCTTGTTCACAGGCTCTTCTTGGGTGGGTTCCTGGGCTTCGCTTGTTGGCTGGGGAGCCTCGTTGGTAGGTTGGACGGGGATAACCTCAACAGGCTCAGGTAGATCAGAGTATGGGCCCTTCTTCTTCTCATCTTCTGGGTTCTCTGAGAATAGTGGGTTAGGATCGGGAGTCGAGTTTAGTGTCTCGAATATAGGTCGTGGCGTAGTCTGATCTCCATTACCGGATCTAGCATATATTGTTAGATATCGTTCTTCGCCTTGTAGCACCATGGCTGGTTCATACTCGTATCCGTCATGAGCTGCAGTAGGAGCTTGTGAATTTTCCATTCGGACTTCCAGAAAAACTCCAACGTTTCTTTTTTCTCTGCCAGTCCACATAGGGCCAGCCTGTGCGGACTGGACAGTCAAAAGGAGTGACATAGCCACAGCGAGCCTCGCTCTATTATATCGCATGATGAAGAATAATTCGATATAGACGTAGGAAAAATAAAGATTGTTTCGTTCCTAAAGTCGGAAGATATAGCCGTGTCGTGTAATTCGTTTGTCGATCGTATGTGAGTCAAAGTGTCGTATAAGTTTGCAATGATTGTAACACGAAAAGAAAAGCAAATTTGTCAAGATACTTCCTCCAAGATCCAAACAGATTAAGTGTAAGTAAAGCCAAACAACAATGTTCACCTCGAATATCCGGTGAACGAAGAATGAACTTGTTCAACGCCCTGAGACCGACACACACAAACTGAGTACAAGGGAAAACCGGCCTTGCTAACAGAATGGATAAAGGGAACGACGAACAATGGAGGCGAACAAGGCTATGAATGAAGGGAGATCGTATGAAAGAGAGTTACATGAAAGGAGATAGAGATAGGAAATGAATTTTACAAAAGGAAAAGAGAAAGGGTTTAGAGTCAGAGAGTGAGTGTATGTGTTGGAGTAGAGTGAAACCATTCAAGTTGGGCAGGTAGAGCCAGTGTGTTAATGTATGCAGTGT